>CM074734.1:151461703-151748912 GCA_037367245.1 Phrynocephalus guinanensis
GGGGAATTATTCCGAAGGTGGGAGAGTGACCCCTGCACAGCGAGAAGCTGGAAGGGACGAATGGCTGGAAAAGCAGAAGCGGAGGAGGAGCGCAGAGCTGTACCAGACATGGACGCTGGGGACAGGGAAATGCTGTGGAAACAGTTTAAAGACTCTTTGGAAATCCTAGAGAAGGAGAAAAAGGAATTGAAGAGCAAAGGCCCCATTAAGGAAGAGAAGGGGCAGGGGGAAACGGCAGGAAGGCCCTGCCAATCAGAGGCGGTGGAGGTGGGGTTTGGAGAATGTGAAAGGGGAGAGACACGTGTGCTCCCACCAGGCTGAGAGTGGGTCTGGATGGAGAACCCTTGGACTGGACAATGGGAACAAATGATGGTCCGGGCCTGAGGCCGAGTGCTATAGAAAACGAGTACATCGTCAAGGCTGCTCGTATTGGGGAGAGCGGGAGGCCAGCGAATATAACAGAAAGAGGAAGGAGACAAGAAAGCAGTTGGCCCTAGAGCAATGGCTGGCCAAGGTGCAGGAGGAGGCGAAGGCCAGGAAGCTGAGCACTGAGACGGATTTGACCCAGAGAGAAGATTATCCCTTTCGATCCCGCCACCAGAGACGTCTTGGACCCAAGCCTACTTCAGAGGTTGGGGTGCAGGTGGGGGAACCGTGTCTTTCAGAGAACGAGGGGGAGAACAGTGGTAGAGCCAATTCTCCCCAGGTGGAAGTGGGGGACTTGATTTCTCTGTGAAAACTCCTAGTTATGACTTTAGAAATAACCCTTTTGTTACTGAAGTTAAAGATGTTGAAACTGTTGTGAGAAAAAGAACCTCTGTTGTTGTTGAAGAGCCCAATAAAAGTTCAGTTTACTCTTACCAAGATATGCCGTCATTGAAGAGGGAAGGGCGGGAAGCCTGAGCAAAAGAAGAACCCTCACAAAATAAATAAATAAATAGTATGTTAGACCACTCAGCTGCTTTTGACACTATCGACCACAACATCCTCCTAATGTGTTTCTTTGAAAGGGGGCTTTCGGGGGCACTGTCTTAAAGTGGCTCCAGTCCCTCCTGCAGGAGAGAATGCAGAAAGTGGTGTTAGGTGATTCATGTTCAACACCACGGCCACTCACCTGCGGGGTACCTCAGGGTTTTGTTCTGTCTTTTGTTTTGTTTTGTTTTTCTTTGATTTTTGCCTGCAACTCTTGAAAGGACTAACACGGCTACCCTCTCCTATGTTATTTACCATTTATATGAAACCACTGGGGGAGATTACCCAGAGTTTTGAGGTTAAGTGTCACCAGTATGCCCATGACACTCAACTCTACCTCTCGTTATCTCCACATTCCAAGGAAGCTATTTCGAATTTAGCTCACTGCTTAGCTTCAGCAATTAACTGGATGAGGAAGAACTAACTGAAACTAAACCCAGACAAGACAGAGGTGCTTCTGGTCAGTCGAAAGGGAGATCAAAGAATAGGGGTGCAACAGGTGCTGGCAGCCCCATATAGAACGTATTACAGTAGTCCAGCTGGGACGTCACTTGGCAATGTGTCACAGCGGCCAGGAGTGCATTTGCACAATTAAACCTAGTATGCCTGTTTATGCCCATTTCTTGAGAAACCTGCTCTGGCCATGGTGACACACGTCCTAGTGTTGTCCCGGCTGGGATTACTGTAATGCACTCTATGTGGGGCCACTGACGCAAAGTCTCAGGACACTTCAACGGATCTAAAATGTAGCAGCCATATTGCTGACTTGGGCCAGGTTACAGAGATCAGATTACACCTGTACTAAAGCAGCCTCACTGGCTGCCAATCAGCTATCGGGCTCAATTCAAAGTGCTGACCTTAACCTACAAAGCACAAAATGGCCTGGCTCCAAGTTACCTGAAAGATCAAATCTTGCAGTATGAACCAGCTTAGCTTAGGTGCTAAGGTTATCAGGAGAGGCCTTTCTCTCCATCCCGCCACCTTCACAGGTGTGTCTCATAAGAACACATGAAAGGGCCTTCCCTGTTGCTGCGCCCAGACTTTGCCCCCCCCCCCAAGCTAGAATAAGTGATGGGGTAAACACAGGGCACATTTTATTAAACAGGTCAACTTTAACCAGAAATTGGGGAGGGGGGGAGGCTGCAGTAGTGCAAAGCAATGGTTGGGCCATCAAGGTCATGTGTGGCCTACCCAACCTGTATGCTATTTCCCTGGGCAGGTCCAATACCCCCCATTTGCACCTTCTAATAGATGGTGTGCAGGGGCCGGAAAAATGTCTCAAATACCCCCTGGGCATCTGAGCTCTGTTATTTGGCCAATCTTGGCCTGGGTAGTATGCCCAGCACATCCTTCCCCCAATACTGTAATCTCGGGATCCGGAGCATCGTGAAGTTGGATGGGCCAAGATGACAATTCTAAGGTGGACTCTCTGTCATTTTGCTCTCTGCACTACCTGCCAGTGTGACCAAAGCAGTGTTATCTATTTAACAATTTCTATCTACTCATTTTATTGGGTGCACCGCCCAACCAGTGCGGGATAGGCGATAAAAAAAACCTCATTGCTGGTGGACTGCCTCATCTCTGCTGTCTTTCTGAAAACAGGCAAAGACCTTTCTCTTCAAGCAAGCTTCCCCTGAATGATGGACTACCTGTTATGTGACTTTTTAGATGGATTGCCATTAGAGGTGGGGACAAAACAGAAAACTGATGGTTCAGTTTGTTCTCTTTTGGGCCCACCCTTGGTTCAGTTCGGTTTGGCTTCGTATGATTTTTTTTTTAAAAATTGTTCAAACTCGAACTGAACCGAACTGGTTCGAGTCCGACTTGCCAATAGTGGTGGCAGCATCGGCAGCAGGGGCTTTTTAAGGTGCTAGCTTCCCCGTGCCTCAGGGGTTTTTTTTTCCCCAGCCCCTGGGGTTGGGTCAGTGCTTGTTTAATTTTATTTATTTATTTTTTATTTTAGAGTGCTGACCACACAGCCCCTGGGGCCAGTTCGGTGCTCTCCCCCCCAGTGCTGACCACACAGCCCCTGGGGCCAGGTTGGTGCTTGCTTTATTTAAAAAAATTATCTAATTTTAAAAAGTCCCCAGCTGGGGGCTTTTTGAGGTGCTGGCTTGGGACCAGTTCCCCACACCTCATTCCTCCCCCCCCCCAGCACTGACCACGCAGCCCCTGGGGCCGGTCAGCACTTGTTTAATTTTTATTTACTTTACTTTATTTTATTTTTGGATTTATTTTTGCATCCCCATGGGCCAGGTCGGTGCTTTTTTAAAAAAATTTTTATTTTATTTTAAAAAGTCCCCATCTACAGGGCTAGCTTCGGACTTCCAGGAGGACTTTCCAGCTCTGCGGTGACAAGGTATTGTGTGTGTGTGGGGGGGGGGGGGGGGGTAACGAAAATTGAAGGGAACAAAACGGAAATTTCTGTTTCATTTCATTTCATTTTTCTTTGATGAATTGGTTCATTATTCGTTTCATTAGCTAACAAAATGAATAACGAATAATGAAACGAAAGTTCATTTCATGCCCATCTCTAATTACCATATATGACTGCATTGACTGGCTTCATAAAAACACCTTTGTTTCCCATGTTAGTTTCCATCCCTCATAATGGATTTTTCTTCTTTTCGTGTGCTATTTATCACTTTAATGTTACCTTTTAGTGTTCTAAAATGCCTCTTCTACTTCCCTGTTCTTAACTTGAATATGTCTTAAATGTTCTGGGCTGCATATTGTCCCTCATTACTGTAAGCCACCTTGGGTCCTTTTCCAAGGAGAAAATCAGGGTAAAAAATATTCAATATAAATAAATAAATGAAAGCATAGTAAATAAACTTTGATCCTAGTGATGTGGCACGATATGGTAGATCTGCAGGAAAAACAATGAAACAACAGGAGAAAAGAGTTTGGAACAATGGATTCCAAGGTGAAGACAAAAACCACAACAAAAAAATAAAATCATCATGAACAGTATTCTGGTTTTGGAAACCCAAAACAGTGAGATGGCTTTTTGCACGTGCTTCTTTCCCAGTGTTACATTGGTAGAAAACTTTCTCATGGCATCCAGGTACCAATCCCTCCTGGACATGAGGTGGAATGCAGTCAACAGAAGAGGCACCAAACGTTGGACAAATTACTCCTTTGCCAGCATGAGAGATGCTGGGATTAGTAGTACAAAATACCCACATTTTCCCATCTACAAGATGCCCCCATGTATAAGAGAACCCGTACCTTTTCAGCCCTCACAGGTTCGCAACCTTGAGATTCTCTCCTCGACTTACTCCCATGTAAAATACAATGCTAAATTTTTAGTCTAATAGTTTAAGACAAAAATATACTCTTATACATGAAAAACTACTGTTATGTTCCCTAAACTCTAGAGCAGTGGTTCTCAAACTTTTTTCGCCACGGCACCATTGTCAGGCTAAAAAAAAATCATGCCACATCTACCCTTAAAGCAGTTTGAATACTAAGGAAAAGAAGACAAACAGTTTGAGAACTGCTGTCTTAAAAGAAAAGAATACAAATTTACCATCAAATCCACTGGAATCTTCTTCTTCTTCTTCTTCTTCTTCTTCTTCTTCTTCTTCTTCCTCTTCTTCTTCTTCTTCTTCTTCTTCTTCTTCTTCTTCTTTTGCAATAACAACCCAGTACCACTCAAAACAAATGACGCACAACCACAAAATGGCCGATGAATGGCAGACGTAGCATAGACAGGGAGATAATGGTGTTGCCATGTCATAAAAATGGATTCTGCTTCTAAATTGTTAAATCTTAGTGAAAATTAAATATTATTGCCATGGCACCCTGTTTGACAACCGCAGCTCGAGAGCAAATTACTGCTCAATGTGTTTATAGCTGACCAGGAAGACTGGGCGTGCAAGGGATGAGAACTCCCATGTTTCAAGTTCAACTTGTGTTGCTTTAAAGAGGTTGCCACCACCTCCCCCTCCCTGCTTGCCTGTTCTCTTTGTTTCTTTGTAAACACACAGACATGCAAACCCACTTCTTAAGTCCTCTCTTGGAAAGGAATATGGTAGCATAAATATGTTCTCTGCAGACTGTCGTATCGCTCAAGTGCAACATTGAGATACAGGAGCCACGGGGAACAGAGAAACAAATTTCCATGACCTGGGAATGCCAATAATATAAATTCATTAACTGCTAACTGTCTGATATTGAGTTTCCATACAGCTGAAGAGCTGGTCTCCAGGAAACTCTGCCTGAGATTAAGCCCCCACTTTATTTATTCTCGGGGTGGATGGGTGATTTGAAGCTTTAATCTTTAACATTTCAGATAAAAGATAAATCTGGTGGGACTTTATATATATATTCCAGCATATCACAAAATGAGCAATGAATAAAACTTTAACTGGTGTGGGGAGAGCCCTTATTTATGAGCTTCAGCTGAAATTTGTTCTGCAAAGACCCAGAGGGGGGAAATCAGCATTGCATACAGATGAGATCCTGGCCTGGTTTGATGGAGACGGGACCATAAATCGTAATTGCCACACAACTTTCTTTCCCTCTCTTCCTCATTCCCGCATTTATTTTCTTCTACTTCCGCCCATTTCCTTATTTATTTTCTTTTATGCCAGTGTGATTCACGTTCAAAGGAATGAAGGTCCTTGGAGCCTCTGTCCTCTCTTTTCCATTAGGTTTTTTTTTAAGAACCAGGAAAGGGTCCAGCATTCTCCAGATATCTGTGGGACGATAAGCCCCCATTCCCGGCCAAGCAGGGAATGATGAGAGCTTTCCTCCCACCCAGCTGCTGGAGGAAGCCACACTGGGGAAGACAGATTTTTTGACTGCAAGGCAGACCTTCTCTAGAGATCCCTGGGCTGGTTCTTCATGTTGTCTGGCTTGGTAGTGGTTGTAATATAAAATCATACAAACCTGTCGCAGAGTGGTTATTTCTCAGCGGAAGACTGTGAGGACTGTGTAAAGAATGTGGGCGTTAATAGCCAGATAGCAGTGCTAAATAAAGACGCAACACAGCAGTGACCCCCTTCACCAAGAACTGTATTTACAAAATATATACAAGTCCAGCAAAAACAGAATTGGCAGCCATATACCTCGTTAGCTAGATAGACAGTCCAGTAGTCCAAACTTTCCGGGATCCATACTGACAGAGTAACGAGCTGCTTCTTCCAACCCCGTCCCACACCATACTGAACAACTGTCTTGCTTTTATGCATGTGTCTGATGCAATCATTACTCAGCAAATTGATAACTGAGCATGACCAAACTGTCACCTGACTTGACTAGCTGCCAGAATATAATTACACAGGTGTGTAGCCCACTCTGCCTTGCATCATTCCCAAATTGCAATAGCACAATTCCATTTGCCATACGTCTTGCTCTGCCCCTGGAGATAAGAAAAATATAGGGCTTTTGCCATTGTCTTCCCTAAGCCATAGCCTTTATGGAGTAAATCTGCTTTGGAGGAATATGCACTGAAGATTTATGGTATCTCTTGTAGCCATCTATTTAACTACAAGTGTACACATTAGATAGGCAATTGGTGGGCTAAACAGGAAGGCTGAGCTAGTCCTAAAGCAGCATGCATCGCCCTGAAAACTAATGATGGATTCCCCCTAAATTCCACTACACCATACAATCTTAATTTCAGTCCTGTTGCACTTCTTCAGAGTAATTGATATCATTTCATAGAGAAGGTTGGGTGCTTACCTGATTGAACGCTGCCCTTGAAAAAAGGGAATTATGCACCAAACATTAAAACAAAGGAAATAAAGAACATTGGACTAGACACTTTCTCTTTGGCAGCTAGATCTCTATGTGCAGGGGATGTTTTAGCGATGTGCTTCAGATCCAGGTTGATAAGGAACGCTGAAAAAAACATACAAAACGGGTAGAAAATGAATGTAATCCTTAGCAGGACCAGGAGGTTGAGAGCCAAAGAGTCTGACAGGAGACTGATTGCGGTTACCAGGTGGGTAACCCTAATTATAGACTTCTTGGGAGGACACAGATCAATCAGATATATATTCCTTGTCCCACAATCTATGGCCATTTTACATCCTGGCAGACTCAAGGAAGAACATTTTTTACATTGCTTTCATTTTCAGCAGGATGGATGTGCATTGGAAATTTCTTCTTTTCTTTTAGGCAGCTGCAGGTTACATTTTGAGTTGCACCTCAGAATCTAAGTGAATGAATTGTAATTGTGCGTGTGAATGTGCCGTGGATCTTTTGATCCTCTTGAGTGGAAATTCCACAGAAGAGAGCTTAGGAGTTGAACCCAATAGGGCTTTTAACGTAAGTGTTTTGTGCTTTACTATTTTTATGCCTCCTGCTGGCTTTATTTTTGCAGTATGTTGGGGGGAATGGAATGGAGGGTCAAAGGAGACAGACCTGGCTGCCTGGCTGTAACCCTGGAAACAACCATTCCGTATTTCAGTTCAACAGCTCAGTTGTTCAGAGACCTTCTTCAAGTTTGGATCCTTCAGGTACTCAAAACAAGCACCACCCCCACACAGGAGAGGCACCTGTAAACACCTGGGAACCCAGAGGTACAAACAATTCCAGGGACAAAATTATGTTTTTTTTAAATGGACATGCTAATTCTCTATGTTGGGAGGCAGTGGATGAGACACCTTTCATGTGGGTTATTGTTTTTATTCTCCCATAACAATGGCAGCAGGGCAGCATGAGAACTTGGAACAAGCTGGTAGAGATGGACACAAGCCACTGGTTTGGCAGTTCATCCTAGTTCCTTTACCTCCGCAACAGATGTTTGGCACCCCACTCTCTCTGGTGGGCATCCTCTCAGAGGCAGTACCCGGGCTTTCCTACTCGCCCTTGGGTGTTGCTTCTGAGCAAGTGGACTGCCGAACACCAGCAGTTCGCGCCCATCTTTGGTAACAATTGATGGGCTTCCTGGGTCTGTTGAAGGCCCGTTCGAGGCAGTGTCAGGCCTGGGGTAAGTGTAGGGGGTCCCAAACAGGCCCGCACAGCTTGGCCCAGGAGCCCTTTCCTTCATATACTGAGGTTCTGCGATATACCTGGACCACAGTATATGAACGGCAATATAGCGGGAGATGACTGTATTTCAAAGAAACATAGAATAATGAAGTTGGAAGGGGTCTACGGCCTACTCCATGCAACAATACAAAGGATATGTACTGGGTGGTCATCCAAATTTCTCTTGAATGCCTCCAGTGCTGGAGCACTCACCACCTCTCGAGGTAATCGGTTCCGTTGCCGTACTGCTCTAAACTTTCCAAAATTACATCAGCAGAACCTCCATTTAGGAGTTTGAGATCTTGGACTACTCCTTCAATGTAAATCACCTCGCCCTTCCTTATTTTTCTGTTTTGGCACTTTCCACTGCAGCTAAGGTGCTTATTTGCCTTGGATCCTATAATAACATAAAACGTTGAAAGCTAAGCCTTTACCCCTGGATAATGCTTCTGCAGAGCAGAGTCCCATGCAGGTCAAGAGACCTCTGGAGCAGTTTAAATTGGTGTCAGCAGGTTTTGGTGCTGGAGCAAGACCGTGATGGGAATGCATTCTTATTTGATATTACTGGCATGTCAGCATCTGAATTAATTTTAACATCAGCAACATCTATCTTCCGTACTGTATACTCTACTTTCCTCCAAAGAGATGATGGAAGTGAGTGGCAGTGACCCCAGGATCCACAGCACGCAGGATTCAGCATTTGGGGGGGGGGGAGAGACGGACCATGTAGGAAAGAAGGAGGGGGCAACATTAGAGAGGAGGAAAGGTGGCTCTGAACATGCCCCTAGGAAGACCTCCAGAAGAACCTTGGAAGCAGGGAAACAAACCAAGAGCTGTATCTTGTACTTGGGCGGACAACCTATTGTTGTGAGCAAGGAGACCTACCTGTTTGGGCAGATCCTTGTGTTTGATTGTAATGTCAGGTGACAAAAGAGCAGATCTCAGCCCAAAGACTGGATCTGTGTGGCTATCGTTGTCTTCTCATCAAATTTTTGTACGGCATATGGCTGCAAAGGGTCCCTGTTCTTCTGAGACTTGCAGCATTTGGCTCTTCCTTGATGATCTAAAGGAGGGAGAGGTTGAATTTCTCTAAAGTTTATTCCGTGTTCTATTTGAGCTTCCTACCTCCCCCTTTTTTTGGGGGGGGGCTGTATATGTGCCTTTTCTGTTTAGGGTTCTGTTCAACTGACACCTTGTTTATGGTGATTTCTGGTCACTTCTCTTCTGTGTTCCAATGATTTACCATCTGGCACAACTCACCCTTTCCCTTGCAACATGAAAGGTTCCGAGCCTGGGTAGCTACAGATTCTCCTTTGTCCAGGATATCTTTTGGCACAGTGGTTAGACTGCTGGATTGCAGCGGAAACTGTGCTCATGACCTAGAGTTCAATCCCAGAGAGCCAGCTGAAGGTTCACTCATACTTCTGAGGTTGGTAAATTGAATAACCAGCTTGCAGGGGAGGTGGGAGGGGGAGCGTGATTATGTAGCCTGCATAATTAAATTGCAAACTGCCCATAGAGTGTTTTAAGCACTCTCAAGGGTGGTATATAAGCAGCATGGTTTGCCTTTTTATTTTATTTTATTTTATTTATTTGCTATGCCTTCAATAACATATTCTGTTCTTACTACAGTGGTACCTTGTATAAAGGAATTTGTTCCAAATGAAATTACGTTAAGCAAATTTTCCTTTATACAAATTTACCATAGGAATGCATTGAAAACAGAGTAATCCCTAATAGAGACCATTTTATGTTGTACAAATTCGCCCCATAGGTGATTCTGTTAAGCAAATCTCCCCTATGTCTAGAATGTTTTGATGTTGTACAGATTTTATGTTATACAAACCGTTTGTTATACAAGGGTCCACTGTATTTATCTTCTCTCTCTCTCTCTCTCTCTCTCTCTCTCTCTCTCTCTCTGTGTGTGTGTGTGTGTGTGTGTGTGTGTATGTAGATGTCACAAGGGTCTCTCACAGAGCAGTTCACAAAGTTCCCAGAACTTAATGATAGAAACAGGCTGTTTTCATAAGTAAATGCTATGCTTAGCAGAGGTTGGCACAAACCAGAAAACCCATGGTTTGCGTTCGTCTGATTTAGGCCGACCCTTGGTTTGGTTTGGGTTCAGGTTCTTACCGCCGCCGCTGGCGGTGGTGGTGGTGGATCCTGGCCCCAGCGGCAGGGGCTTTTTGTTTGTTTGTTTGTTTTCAAGCGCCCACCGCACGGCCCCTAGGGTGAGGTGGGCACTTCTTTTACTTTTTTCATTTTTTCTTGATTTTAGAGTACTGACCCGGCCACCCCTGGGGGCAGGTCGGCGTTCTTTTTTTTTTTTTTTAAGATTTTTTTTTTTAAAGCACCGGCCACGCGGCCCCTGGGGCCGGGTCGGCGCTGGTTTTATTTTTTAAAAAAAATCTTGATTTTAGGGCACCACCCTGGCCACCCCTGGCATACTGACAAAAAAACTCCAGATCCAATGCTTTGAAGGCAGGGATGTAGAAGTCATTTATTACACAAATGCTTCAGTGTTCAGTGCTCTTTCCTAGAACCAAAATAAAAACAAACAAACAAACAAACAAACTATATATGTGTGTGTGTGTGTGTTATATGTTATTATGTTAAGCAAATTTTCCTTTATACAAATCCCCAAAGGTATGCATTGAAAACAGAGTGATCCCATTTTTATGTTGTACGGATTTTCCCCATAGGCGATTATGTTAAGCAAATTTCCCTATCTCCAGAATTTTTTATGTTGTACAAATTTATGCTATACAGGCTGTTTGTTATACAAGGGTCCACTGTATATATAAAGTAAATAATAACTACGATATTTATTTATGTAAAGAGATTTTAAATCTCTTTATTAAGAGATTTATAAAATTCATGTTGTGGAATCCATAGGACCAGAGAGAGTGCTTGGGAAATACAAGGATGGATGTTTAATTCCCCCTTCTTTCACGACTGCATGCTCTGTATGCATCATCCAGTCTCCACCCCTATCCTGTTTCTATAAGATTGTGGTGCCAGGGGAGCAGGGGAGCAAAGTATACCCTTTCCATTGTCTCCCATGTTCTTCTG
Organism: Phrynocephalus guinanensis; assembly: GCA_037367245.1. Classification (NCBI taxonomy): domain Eukaryota; kingdom Metazoa; phylum Chordata; class Lepidosauria; order Squamata; family Agamidae; genus Phrynocephalus; species Phrynocephalus guinanensis. Next base: position 151,472,732 of record CM074734.1, read on the forward strand.
AATATTTCACCTCCTGTGGCCATTCCCGCATTTTCATAGCGATTCCTCCCGTGCCAAGCATGGGGAAGGTGGAGGTTCAGGAAACACGGTTCTGCCTCTCATCAAGGGGATGGAGTCCCTGCTCACAAAAGCGATGGCAATGATCACTCTGAATTTTTTGCAGATTTCTTCTCATGGGCAGCCCCTGTTCTGAACTTTATTTCTGAAACAATTAGCCACACACCCACCAACAAGAGGAAGGTGGGATGGCAGGGCATTTCTAAACTTTCTGAGGTTTTTGGCATACTATTAATATCAAATGAACCAGAGAAGGATATTATCAAATGAACCAGAAGGATGATGGCGATTGGAGTCTGAAAACATCTGGAGGGCCACAGCTACCAACTTCTGATATTTAGCAAGAAGAACATCCTCCCCCCCCTTTTTTAAAGGAACTTTGAGACTGCAAAGGATTCATTTGAACAAAATTCCTTAGGTCTCTAGATACCCAGGTTTCACCATGCCCGTCCTGACTTCGGCTGCAGCCATTCTAAACAAAGATGCTATATAGAAAGGTGTTCTCTTCAAGAACCTTGAAGACTCTCCCAAATAAGTCTTCAAGGTTCTTCAGCTGTCCTGCACTTCTTTCCCCAATTAGTCTTTTACCTTGAATTATCAGTTGTAACACTTTGAACATTTTGTTTCCTACTAAGTGACCAAAATCTTTCAGCTTTCCTCATTTTATGTTTTAAAATGTTGTGAACTGCCCAGAGTGGTCTTGCTGCCAGATGGATGACAGGCAGACAGACAGACAGATACAGTAGACACATTTTATAAATTCTTACTTTTTCTTTGTTTGTTACCCTTTTGAACAAAGGAATTCTTTCTATTCTTGAATAAATCCATGTTAGACATTTGCTATCTTTATTATAGTTCCCTTTGTTAGTGTTGGCAAGCCACTCCAGTATTCCTGCCAAGAAAACCTCATGGACATGGGGTCACGAAGAGTCGGTCACGACTGTAACGACACAACACACACACACATGTTAGAGTTGTACAGCACAACTGAGAATACATAGCAAAGCAATCTGCACATTCTCAAAGCCCATTTTAAGCATTTTTTTCATACCAAGTGCTAAATCTTAAAGGGCTTTCACTGTTTTGAGTTTTACTGTAAGGCTATGCTCCCATGGTTCATTTAACCAACTTCCCATGTACTTTTATTTGTCAAAACATTCAGCACTTTCATTGTGGATATCTAACAACTTCAGCACTCGGGATATTTAACAACTTAAAGGGGTGATTGCTCCCCCCCAACCGTAAGCTGTCTTCTGCATATGGGATGTGACTGGTTTTTTCTTCTTTGACAATGATGCTGTCATTTGAAACAGCAGGAGTTGTTCTAAATACGTTCTTGAAGTACAAATTAAGACACAGTAGCAAGAATGTACTCCTTGTTGTTTGTCGTGTGCTGTCAAGTTAGAACAAACTTATAGCAACCCTCATAGGGCTTCCATATTAAGAGAGAAATTTAAGGAGTGGGTTTACCAGTTCCTCCATCATCACCTATGAGCTTCCAAAACTGAGCATGGATTTCAACTCAGGCCTCCTCCTGGGTCCTGATCCATTGCTCTTTCCACGTTAAAAATTTGTTGCACTCCTCTTCATATTTCTGTGTCCCCTGACACCCAATCTCCTAATTTCACTGTGGCTTCATGTAATCAATACAGGTTGCCAGTTACAGTGGTACCTTGTATAAAGGAATTAATTCGTTCCAAATGAAATGTTGTTAAGCAATTTTTCCTTTATACAAATTTCCCATAGGAATGCATTGAAAATGGAGTAATCTCTAATAGCGACCATTTTTATGTTGTACAGATTTTCCCCACAGGTGATTCTGTTAAGCAAATTTCCCCTATCTCCAGAATTTTTTATGTTGTAGAGATTTTATGTTATACAAACCATTTGTTATACAAGGGTCCACTGTAAATGTTTACCAAATATCTTGATTCAAGATATATTGTTCGGTTGATTGTCAAAAGCTTTCTCAATGAAATCAACTTGCATATTCACGTTCATATCTTGGCGTTTCTCCCCAAGTTTGTAATGGTGGCTCTGGCCAGCTGTAGATGCCAGGGCAGGGGCTCCCTTGGCTGCCCACCTGTCAGGTGAGATGATGTGTGCACCCTATCATCTGCCACCATAAGCCAAGGTTATTTAAGACCATGCTATGTGCTTGGTGGCCTCTCCGTCATTTTGAACATCTTTTCTTCCCTCCCACCCTATCAGGAGAATGAGATTAGCTAGTCGCGTAAGGACCAGATGGGAATTTTTGGCTGTCACTCTGATTGGGTAGTGAGTGACAGCATGTTTTGCCCATCCCATTCTCTTTGATGGTGAGGGGAGGTTCTTAATATACACGGTCACATCACAACTGGCGGCAAGTGCAAGAGGTCAAGTAAATTTACAAAAAGTGAATAATTCAAAAGGATAGGTAGGTAGCCCTCACAGAGAGTTAGAATAGATATTAGAAATTAGGATTAATAAGTAGCTAGGTTTGATATGTGAATATGTTTACTGAGGGCTGCCCGTGCTTGAGTTGACCACTAAAGGTTAGGAAGGTGCTGAACAGGTGGGCAGCACCCTTCCACGTTAACAAGGAATGATCGTTCAGACCTTCTCTTGCACTTCATTCAGGCCCCTTGATTTAGGATGTTAACAGTTAAAGAAAGTTAAATTTATCTCAATAAATTGTGGCCCAAATTTGAATCCCACGCAGGTGTCTCATCATCTCTTTATTTACAGGCCGGGGGGGCAAAGGGAGAATATCTTCCCTAGTTCCAATTCTTTTTCAAAATTCACATCTTACACTTCTTGTAAATTCTGCCACATATTACTTTAAATAAAACAGTAGACAAATGGCTCATTAAGTTTATTGTTCTGCCATCACTGGAAGTGTTGGTATTTTGGGGTGGTTGGTTGGGTGTGATGTAATAAAGGCTGATCTCTATGATTTCTGTTCTGTGGATTTCATCGGAAAGTTTCTTCTGAATCAGTGGCTCCCCGCTTTTGGTAAGCCGGGTGCTTAAGAACTGCCAGTCCCAGAAGCCTTCACTACCAGCTGCGCTGGCTGGGGTTTCTGGGAGTTGCAGTCCTAACCTTGGATAACACTTGGGTTATCCAAGGTTGGAAGTTAGTGCTCTGTCCTCATCTTCAATTAGCATATATACTGCTGCAACAACATCACCGATTCCAGTAGCTTTAGTTTCCCCCTGTTTTTAATTTTGTTTTGCTTGACGGATTAAATTTTGGACTTCTGTATTTCTGGTCTAGTGTTGACTAGAGATGGGCACGAAACGAGCGATTTTTCATTTTAGTCTTTTCGTTTCGTTACGCAATGAAAACGAAATGAAAACTTTTTTTAAAACAAAACGAAAATGAAAATGAAATGACCAATTTTGCCGTGTTTTTCGTTTTCGTTGCAGCAGATGCATTGAACGAAAAAGAATGCTAACGAAACAGCAATTTTTGTTTTCGTTTTCATTTTTTCGTTTCGTTACCTAACGAAACGAAAATGATTTTTTTTGCAAAAAAAGTCAAGAAAACGAAAACGAACCGAAATGGACCCCTAAACGACCAAACGACAAACGAAACACCATTTTTTTGAGTCGTGCCCATCTCTAGTGTTGACATTTGGTGCAATAAATTTTGTTGATCTGCTGTCTTCATGCAGCACTCTTGATATGCTCACTTCACATTATAACTTGATCCTCTGCAACGTTTGTCAAAGGATTATGACCGTCATCAATAGTAGCCACTGTTATTTTTAAAATATGTCTCCTACCTCATGGATATTAGCTACTGCCCATTTAGAAGCATGCAGCAGAGAAGCTGCTATAATTCATGGAATTCTCACAGGGAATAAAAGTTACAGACATTTGTTTACTTCAGCAATGGTCAGTGGAGGCACAGAGATCTGAGTGATCCAAACAGAATTTGAAACCATTGCTGCATGGAATTTCAGTCATGGCAACTGTTCTTTTCTTCTTGTGAGATCGAAATGTTTCACTATACATCCAAGCAGCTCCATAAGTCTGAGGGAAGTTAGTGGCGAGGCCTCCAATTTATAGTTCACCTTGACTTCATATCACCCTTGTCTGTATAGGCTCATTAGGCGGACAGTGGCCTGAATAGGCTCGTTAGGTGGACAATGGCCTGGGGTATATTAAACTCCCACATAAAATGCAACCCTTCCCAACACCCATTAAGTATGCTGTGGCCTTGCTGGTGGAGATGTGAAGTGCTTCTAATTTGTCTGGGGATTGATGAAAGGGCAACATGGTAAATGAGAGACAGACTGTGCCTAAGTCCCCCACCTTTGTTGACAGAGGGGTTTTCAGTACATGCACGAATGTTGTGATCTCACAAGAAAAGTCCAGTTGCCATAACTCAGCTTCCAGATAACCTCACCTGGGTGACTGTGAATCTTCACAAGCAATTGCTGTTTCATGGAGACCTTCTAGGTGGCAATATATCCAGGGTTTGAACCGAACGTTGTAGGATGTAGACAATTTGAAGCACGCTGGGGCAAACCTGTTTGAAACAGTTTGCATAAATGAACAGCAGTGCTCTAGGTATTGAACAAGAGGAGGTGGGGCCAATGATTTCATTATTCTTTTTCCTCATGATTTGGAGATAGCTGCTTATATGAGCCCAGCATATCAGACAGACCAATGTATTCAAACCTGTGAAACCTACACTTCTCCTTTCTTCTGCATCTGCAGTCTGGAAATACACAATCCTTACGCTGCGATCAATTTTAACCAGGCTGGATTGAGCTGAGATGTGACATAGAGATGGCAAGCATTTGTTGGGATCTAAAGCGGGTTGCTGCTCTCCGGCTGCAACCAATTTTACCTCCGTTTTAACCTTCATCTCAGTTTCCTCCAGAGACTTCCTCAGAGAAAGAAGATGCAGGAAGGAAATTACAGGGGAAGCGAGGGACTGATGGAGGTGCTGTGAGAAAACAAATAATTCCCTCCCCTTTTACGTGCACCACCCCATTCATTTCTCTTTTCTTCTCTGCGACTCCCATTTTCTCCTCTCTGCGTTGTTGCCACTGATCTATGCTAATCAAAGCCCTTTGATCATGAGCTGCCTCCCTCCATCTGGGCGTCCAATGGATTGTCACTTCCAATTCATGCCTCATTTCAAAGGAGCCTTTTGTGCTGTTGCTACTAATGGGAAGTGTGCACGTGTGTATGTAAACTTCCTCTGGAAGGAAAATCTTTCACGCTCAATGTGTGACCACAGTAGGTCTTTGTGAGTGCACAGTCCTGACGGATCTCAGAGGCTGAGGACTTTGATGATGATGATGATGATGATGATGATGACAACGATGACTAGAGATGGGCACAGAACGAACAATTTTTGTTTTTGTTTTTTGTTTTTCATTTCGTTACGCAATGAAACAACAAACGAAATTTGTCCCTAAAATGAAATGAAACGAACAGAACCGCGGGGATTTTTGTCGTGCGTTTCGTTTCCGTTACAGCAATGAAGTGAGCTGCTTTAAATGCTAAAAAAATCACTTAAAATTGGAATAAATGGTAACGGAACAGTAACGAACCGGTAACGAAACGAAAACGAATTTTTTGCAAAAAAATCACGAACAATGGAAACGAACCGAAACGGACCTCTAAACGACAAACGACAAACAAAACTCCATTTTTTCTGTTCGTGCCCATCTCTAACGACGACTATTGCTGCTGCTGCTGCTGCTGCTGCTGCTGCTACTACTACTACTACTACTACTACATGCATTGACCATTTGCGCATGATGTAGTAGAACCCACTTTCCCCCAGTTGGCTTGCCTGCCTCAGTGTTTCTCAAGTCTTTTCAAGTCATGATCCCCCTTATATAATAGCCAAGTAACTTACAACTTCTGCCACATTTGCATAAAAAGGCATCTTTAATGGGGCAAAGAAAACAGATTTTTGAGAATATAATGCTAATTTAATATCTGGGTCTGTTTTCTTGTCTGCAACTGAGCAGCCCCGGAAAGCTAGTTAGGCAGGAGTTCATTAACGGGTAGAAACCTTCCAGGCTCCAGCTGGTCCCAGCTACGAGGTCAGCCTGCATCTCCTGGACAATCACACTTCTGGTGGTGGCTTTGGGTGTCACTGGTGCTCCGTTCCTGAGCCATGCTGGTTAACGGCAGAAACTATGCAGGGCTGGCTAAGGGATGCATCCATCCTGATGGATGCCCACCTGGGAAGAAGTTCCATTGAGGTCAATGGGGCTTGTTTCCAAACAAGCACATCAAGGATGGCTCCGTGAGGTGCTTTGGCAGGAGAAGGGCACATTTCATACAAGGGGAAACCATCAGGAGAAAGGAAAGAGAAGAGGTGAGGAAAGGAACGGGGATTTTGAGCACAAGAACCAGGGATTCCCAGGTCCTGCAGAGGTAAAACAAAAACAGCAGCTGGCCTGAGCCCCAGGTGGGTGGCATCTGAGCAATGTACAGTATAACAAGTTCCCTAGGGGTGCCCCCAATTTGCCCTGCCCGTGAGGTGTACTTTCCATGCCTTCTCTAAGAACATGTAGCCCCACCACCATTCTGGTCTATGCTTTCTAAACCTGCCTTGGCATTTCTATTGAGAGGTCTGAGACCCTCAAATCATAAAATCATAGAATAGTACAATTGAAATGGGCATATAAGACCATCACATCCAACCCCCCACTCCATGGAGGACAAATCCAAGGACACCTGCCAGGTGGTTGTCCAAATAGCTCACCTCCAGGGTTGGAGTACTCACCACTCTACGGTCCCGTTGCCTTACTGCTCTAATGGTTAGGGTGTTTTCCTGATATCCAGCAGAAAGCTGGGTTCTCGTCGTAACTTCAGCCCATCGTTGCGCGCCCTGCACTCTGGGATGATCGAGAACACATCTTGCCCTGCCTCTGGATGACAGCCCTTCAGATATTTGAAAAGTGTGATCATATCACTCCTCAAGGCTGAGCATGCCCAGTTCTTCCAGTCTTTCCTCATAGGGCTTGGTTTCCAGCCCCTTGATCATCCTTGTCGCCCTCCTCTGAACTTGAAATCACCCAGACAGTGCTGCAAAAGGTTCTAATAGCTGCCTCTGGGGGTTGTTTTTCTTGGGAACGGTTTGAGGTGATGGAGTTTGCCTGCCCACCCAGGGGACACGTTTGGGACCCCCTTGGGGATGGCAACCCACCTGTGGCCTGAACGAAAGACAGGGTTGCAGCTGTGAATGTTCTTGAACTGGGTTAGCAAACCAATTAATGGCCTTGAAGGAAGGATTTACAAGCACTTTGCAGACTTCCTGCCTTTTCTGAAGTCAATAGGAAGACTTTTAAAATACAGTGGTACCTCTGAGAATGAATTTAATTCATTCTCAGAGGCAATTTGTTATCCGAAAAAAATTGTTATCCGAAACCGATTAATCCATTCTGGAGGTCCGAAAAAAGGCAAAAAAGCTCGGGTGGGGGGGGGGGGTCCAGACCTCTTTATAAAATGGACTTTAAAGGCTTGCAGTGCTGGAACACCAGAACATCCCCCTGCAGTGCAATGCAAACATGGACAAGAGAAACCAGCAGGACTACCCAGCCTGTTACCACCCAAAGTGCAAGGGGGGGGGAATGCAAACAAACAAACATAAGCACAAAGAAAAAATCCAGCCCATTTTTGCCTGCAGAGCAATGAAAAAAGGACTGCAAACACAGAGAAATGAAACCAGCAAGACTACCCCAGCCTCTTCCAGCCAAAAATGCAAAGAAAAGCAGTGCAAATATTAATAAAAGCTAGCTCCCTATCTTACCAAGTTTGAAAGGTCTGAATCCCTCAGCAAAACATGTCCAGAATGGCTCCAAAAAGCCATAAAAATGCTCTAACCCACCCCTCCACAAACTATGCATCCTGCAATGCATGCAAGGGACACACTTTTTGCAAGGCATTATAAAACATTTGTTATCCGAGGCAGCCCAACGTTCTAGGGAGACATGGCCCTTGAAGAAGAAGATATAATTTATAAATTGCGGTGCAGTTGCAGTTTTTATCAAAGTGAGAAGAGGGCAGGCAAAAGGAATAAAGCTCACCATCCCCCCACCACTCCAACTTGTACTGTACAAGCTTCCTACATTTTTTGAAAAGTCATCCTTAAGGAATCCATGCATTCTCTATAAAACTCAGTCTAGTCCTCCATTCACTGTTTTCCCCCTGCAGGATCGGAAACATTTGAAAACATTTATTTATTTATTTATTTATTTATTTATTTATTTATTTATTTATTTATTTATTTATTTATTTATTTATAACACTTCAACCTGTTGCTCCTGTGCAAATGTAGAGATGAAAGGATTGTTATGCCTTGTGCTGTATAGCCACCGTCACCACGTCAAATTGTAAGTGTTTTTTGATGACTGGGGAAATTGACAAAGCTGGAGGCAATATAGTTGTCAATTTCACCATCACCATCATGTCCATTGCCATCCTTGAACTGTAAACCCTATGAACCACCCAATCCAGCCTCTGCCCATTGAGAAACTGAACTCCTTACCTCCAGATTCACAACCAGAGAACAAAACCATGGAGCTACCCATCAATTCTCACCTAGGTCTGTTCTCCTTACTCTAGGGCAGTGTTGGCGAACTTATGGCACAGGTGCCAAAGGTGGCACTCAGAGCCCTTTCTGTGGGCATCCGACATCATCCCTTCACAGCCACCTGTATTCAGGTTAAATTGCTGTATTGGCACTTTGCAAAAAAAAAAAGTGGGTTTTGAATCGCAGTTTGGGCACTCGGTCTCTAAAAGGTTCATCATCACTGCTCTAGGGAAACTGACAGTGTGTCCTGTGTCCTGGTCAGGTTCACTGCAGAGTTGTTAAGCCCATAGGACTGAGAGCTGGTGAAGGAGATGGTCATGAACCAAACTAGAAGGTTATCTCTAGGACTGCATCAAAGATTGGGCGCAGGAAAGCAACACGGCAACATGAAGGGTTAGCATAGCACAGTTGTGGGGAACCTTTGGCCCTCCAGATGTTTTGAACTGCAACTCTCAGAATTCTGAGCCTAGACTGTCAATGATAAAGGACTGTGGGAGTTGTGGTCCAAAATATCTGGAGGGCTTCCCCATCCCTGGCATAGAGAAAGATCCACCCCCCCCCCCCTCGAAAGCACCATGGCAGCATTTGAAGAGTGTGCCTGTGCATGGATAGGGGAAGATCATATCTTGGGAATTCTGTTAATGTATATGAATTTTGGCACAGGAAGATTGCCTATCGATCACCGAATAAAACAAAAAAAAAATCCAAAGCAAAATGCATGCGTTTCCAGTCCGAATCTGACACTCCTGGAATAACGGAGCATACCCATGTGAATTAGTTTTAAGAAAGGTCAGGGTATTGATGTTTTCAAATCCCATTTATATTACCTGCCATCCTTAAGCTAATAGGTTTCACCATTAATCATCCATCCGTTCTGAACATGGGCTGGATGCAGTCTTAGACTAAACCTGTCATGTCTCCCCCACGGAGTGCTTTTCCGAGCAGGATGAAGTTCTGGCTCAGCCGGAGGAAGTCAGGACAGAAGAGAGAATGGATGGCCGTGGCTGCCTCAACTGCCAGAGAAGCTATCCTGGTTGAAGCTTCCAGGGTAGAAAGGGAACCAGTGTTTTGAGGCTCAAACAAGCACCTGATAACTAACTAGAAATAACCCAAGGCTGGTATGCTCTTTCAGTTGGCTCCTCCGCCAAGGGCAAATGCCCTAAATGATTCGTGCCTGATGTTGCACCGTTTCACCAGATTCTTCAGAACCTCCCATGGCCTGAATTTGATTTAAAAACACAATTCTAACTGCTTCCTGCTTGGCTGGTTAATGGATGCCATACAAGCAACAAGGTTCTCATTATGGCTCCTTGCTCCATTATGGTCCGTTGACTGGGTCATCTTGATGATGATGATGATGACCATGATGACAATGACTGTAGGAACATTCTGCTTCCCAATGATTGAAGTACTTCCAGTCTAGGCCACCACTCCTGCTTTTAATCTTCCTTTGGTCACTGTTGCTCCTGCGCTGCTCAGCATGCGTATGCCAAATAGAGAAGCTGTAAACCAGTTAACATCTCGGGTGTGATCACATATATGGATAATGTTTGCTGAGTGGGGAAAGGCTAGCACGGGCGCCTGGCAGTGGTGATGGCAACTTGGGGCCTTTTCACACGACCCCTAAACTCCACAGCAAATGGCTCCCAGCTACGGAGCTTAAAATTGTTTCCCCACCAGCTCCTGAGTTTACAGAAAATTAAGTGCGACCACGCCCACCTAAGCGCGTCCCAGCGCACTTTTCAGGTACCTGCTCTCAGGGGGGAGGGGGAATCCCTGATGCGGATGTAAATGAGTGAGTGCCGGGCTCTCCTCGCTTCTGTTTGTTGTTGTTTTTTGCCCCCGCCCCTTTAAGAGACAGGAATCAGGACAAGGACGGGGCTTGGGGCGGCTTCGACCGACAGACGGAGGTGAGCCTGCATTTTTTCCTCTCTTTTTTTCTCCCTCCCCTCACACAGACAGGAGCAAGGAAGTGCAGAGTGGGTGGGAACACAGGAAGAGCAACGAATCCCCAAGATCTCTGGTCCAAATGTAAGTGGCCAGCGGATCTTAGGGGTCATGTGAAAAGGCTCTTGGGTGGGGCATTAAGATCTATTATGAGATCATGCATTTTAGTTACCTATGGGGATTAGGTCTGATCTGGAAGGAGGTTGCCTCGTTCCCAAGTGCCGTATGACCAGACTGACCCCAGATTGGGAAAGGCAGGCAGGATTATGTTGTCACCACTTCCAATGGCATGTAGTGGTCGGAAGACTCGACTGAGACATGGCTGGCCTAGGTTTTCTTTCTCACTGAGCCATGAACCTCACGGTTTCACCTTAGGTCAGTTACTCTATCTCAGTGACAGACTAAATGCGCATTTGTCCTTCTGTTTGTACCACGCTCCCCATTGTTCTTTTCAATATTTATTGTGTTCACTATGCAACATTGGCACTACTGTACCTGCAAGTAGATACAAACTTTTGGAATGAATAGAGGATGCATTTTGTTTGGGTGACATAGCTTTTTTATGGGCAGCATTTCCATTTGCATTATTTTGTCTTCTGTTTGGGTTGCATGGTGACCTGCATCAGTTCTTTGGTTACATTCAGAAGACACTGGTGAGAATGTGTAGGTTGGGATGCAGTGTGAGTGAGGATTAACTGTACTTCTTTTGCTTGCCCTCTTCTTGCATTGGTAAAAACGACAACTGCAATGGAATTTGTAAATTGAGTTTTAACATGTTTGTGTTCTAGTTTACCTCTATAGATGCAGCATTAAGCTGATATAGCACCAATCCAAACGTTTACTGCACCTTGTTAATTCATTGCAATTTCACTTGCTGAACATTTTTTTTGTTTGAAAAGAATGTCTGTAAAAGGGATGGGTAAGAGGGTGGTAAAAATAGCAGAGAATAGTGAGAGGGGAAGGTGTCGAGTTTTTTAAAGATATATAAAAAACATAAATGAAATATTAAACCTTCTTCACAGAGTTTGTGTAGAGCACACACAGGTGTAAAAGTTTTTAGGTAAAAACTTTGAGGCTGCAGCAGCAATGGGAAGCTGCAGGTAATTAGTGCTTAAAGCTTGTATAAATGTGGAAAGCAGGAATCTCTGTTTGCAGGCTTTTCTTCAAAGCCAGCCAATGCTTCTGTACAAGGTCAGTCACTGTATTTTTTTCCTAATGTGTTACTATGTGTTTTTTATGCTGAGAAAAAGCATAAATTTATGCTGAGAAAAAGCATAAATTATTAAATTAAATTAAAAAGCATAAATTATTAAAATATATAAATTATTTTTCTAAAGATATTGTCTGCTGAAGTTTTTTGTTCCTGAGCATTGAGTTTTTCTGCTGGGTCTCAGAGTTTTCCAGTGCACAATATTTTGTGGAACTGAGCTGTGTTCTGTCAGGGTTTGGGGAATGCTGCACAATATACATCTTATCGTTTTCTAATAGAAGGTGCCTGTGAGATATGCTTGAAATGCATCTCCCCTAGACAACTGAACATTTCCAGGTGAACACCAGAAGAAATAAAAGTGCCAGAGTGTGGTATAGAGAAGTCTTGGACAACATTCCATGTGGTCATGTCCTCAACCACCTTACAGGACAGTTGTGAGGATGAAGGAGGAGAGCCATAGATGCTATTCTGCGATGACTGGAAGAAAAGTGAGATGCAAATTCAATTGATTAATAAATAAATGGCTATGTTTGGAATAGAGCTGGGCACAGATTAAAAACAAATTGCAAAATTCATTTAAAAATTGCTAATTCATTGAATATGCATTGATGAATTTTGGGTGATGTTTGATTTGTCAGTTTGTTGAGCTATAAAATAGCCCTCAAGACACAGAGAAACACCAAATTAGCATCAATCTTCCCCTAACCTTTCTCCACAGTCCCTCCAAGTTTGGGGAAGATTGGATTTCTGGTTTTCAAGTTATGTACCCCCAAAGAGGGCCAGCAAGGAAAGCCCCCCCATCCCTAGAGACTAAACATGGGCACGAAACAGAAAAATGGTGTCGTTGAGAGGTCTGTTTTGGTTCGTTTCCGCTTGTCGGGAATTTTTTGAAAAATTTCGTTACCATTTTTCGTTTTTTGTTTGTCGTTTCTACCCTCTTTTTGCGCAATTTTTAAAGCATTTCCGTGCGCAGGCATCCCCCAACGCCCCAGACCAGAGGGAAAACACTAAAAAAATGGATGCTGGCAGAGACACAGTATAGACTAGGTATGCAGGGAGGCTGCAAAGGCAGCGGCGGGTGTTCCCCAGGGTGCAAGGCAGCTGCAGAGTGACTGCACTGTGGGGCAGGGGAGGGTACTCACCGAGAGGTACACAGCACGCAGCAACACAGGGAGGCTGCAGGACTGAAGCTAGAGTCGCAGAGACAGCAATCCCACCCTAACTCCCACCAGAGACTGCAAGGAGGACGGGGGCGGCCAGAGCTTTTTATGCCCTCTGTGGCTGCCAGACCTGCCCGCCCAGTCTGCAACCTGGGCATGCTATTGGTTGAACATGATCCCACATCACATGGCTTGCCTCCATTTTGTGGCTGGTGGTGACATCCATTTTAAAGGGAAAAGAAAAATACATCGCGATGGGAGAAGACAAAAACAAACGTTTTAAGGACCCCAATCCCCCTGTTAGGTATTATCAGACAATATAAATAATTATCACTGCGTTTTTACAGATGTCCAGGGCGTTTTTTAACATTTAAAACAGCTCATTTCATTGTGCGTCGCCATTAACGGAAACGAAACGTAACGACCACAATTTTCATGGTTCTGTTTGTTTCGTTTCATTTTCATCACAATTTTCGTTTGTCGTTTCGTTACGTAACGGAAACGACAAACGGTAATGGAAATGAAAAAATGTTCGTTCTGTGCCCATCTCTACTAGAGATACTAAACCTGCAAAGAAGCTTCCTCTGACTCTCCTCTACAATCCCTCTAGGTTTGGTGAGGATTGGGTTTCTGCAAGCCAGCTGCTAAAGGACACTTCCTTCAGGGCCTCCATTTTGTGGGTCTATAACTCAGATTTCTGAAACCCAATCTCATAGGTTATTATGGATAACAGTCATGGAAATCCTTCCAGCACATTTAATATACTTTGCTGTCTGGGGGGGCACTTTCCTGGAGAGACCTCTTTGGAGGTACATAATTTGGAGATCCGGAACCCAAACTTTTCCAAACCTGCAGGGCTTACAGAGGAGAGGTAAGGGAAGCACCTCTGCGAATTCCATGTCTCTTGGTTTCTTGGAAGCCATTCTATAGGGTTTTAAATGAAAACAATGAATTACAGGTTGAGTCACTGATTAATCAGGAACAAAAAACATAAATATCTCTCTCTCTCTCTCTCTCTCTCTCTCTCTCTCTCTCTCTCTCTGTGTGTGTGTGTGTGTGTGTGTGTGTGTGTGTGTGTGTGTGTGTGTGATTGGTTGACCTTGACAAATTCAAAATTAAAACAAATCACCATTTTTTTTCTGATTTGTCCCCATCCCTATTTGGGAACACAGCCCCTTGGAAAACAAAAAAGAAAGATCTGTACTCATCCAAACACCAAACCTAGTAAAATGTTTTGTTGTTGTTCAGTCGTTCAGTCGTGTCCGACTCTTGGTGACCCCATGGACCAGAGTTCGCTAGGCTTTCCTATCTTTCACTGTCTCCCGCAGTTGCTAGTTGCTAGTTGCTGTCTAACCTAAAACATGACTGAAATTTTGCAGCGGAATCAAAGGTGAGCCTGTGAATGGAAGGAATCAGAATTATAATTGAGCAATGTTCCCTGGTCTGGTGTGAAGAAATCTTTTATTAAAAGTCAAAAGTGCTGTGGAAAGTCCCCAAGAAATTTAACCGCAAGGTTTAGCCTTGAGCCACCCAGTCTTATTTTTGGGGTATTTAACCACAGCACAGGAGTCTGAGAATTGTTCCTTTCTAAACTTGGCTGTAAAGTTGTGTTTCTTGAAACTCACAGATGGTAGCCCAGGGAGGAGGGAAACCACCCTTTACATTACCCTCTCACTAACCAATAGGGAGTTAGCTGTTCTGTGTAGAACAGGCCTGCCCAAAGTCCGGCCCGGGGGCCAAATCCGGCCCGTCAGACCATTCTGAGTGGCCCACGGCTGGCTAGCCTGCCCCTCCCTCCCCCTCCTTCGCCCCATGGTTTTTTTAAAAAAAAAACTTCTGCCAACACTGACACCACTGGGAAGCTTGGGCAGACGGGCGGTCTGCCGCCACTGGCAACGCAGGGGAAAGTGTGGGGGTGGGCAGGCCAGCAGGCCTCTGCCACTGCCAAGGAGCTTTGGGGTGGGCTGGCGGGCGAGCCATCACCACCGCTGGGGAGCTTGGGGGGGTGCAAGGTTGCACAGATCACCTCTTCCAAGGGGTGACCTGTGGCCACGGTTCTCTGTGCTTCCTTTGATCCCCACCTTCCTTCCTTCTTTCCTCCCTCCCTTGGTCCCCACCTTCCTTCCTTCCTTCCTCCCTTCCTCCCTTGGTCCCCACCTTCCTTCCTCCCTCCCTTCCTTGTTCCCCACCTTCCTTCCTTCCTCTCTTGTTTTCCACCTTCCTCCCTCCTTGGTCCCCACCTTCCTTCCTGCGGGTGGAGTTGCAAGGGGTCAGTGGGTGGGGCTTATGGGTCAGTGAGTGGGGCTTGCAGTGGGGTGGCAAGGTCGGGGAGCAACCGGCCCTTGACACATTCTCAGCCACCAAATCTGGCCCTCCTTACAAAAAGTTTGGGCACCCCTGGTGTAGAGTATTTTATAAGAGATGGGAAATGTCTTCCTCCATTTATTATTAATGGCTAGACCCATGTTTTTGATATCTTAAACATGTCTTTTTGATGTCCCTTTTATGTCTTTCTGATGTCTCTTTGTTTTTGATATCTTTTCAATAAAACTGCAGTTTTGTTTTCATCAAACGGAATCTTGAGTCACCCAATATTAATACTTGATCATCTTTGGACTATCCCCAGGTTCCAAGGTCTGGGTAACAAGCCAGAAAAGTGCAAAGAAGCCAATTTCATCTTTCAGTGGCATCCTCTGACTCTGTTTCCTCCCCCACCGCCTCTTTTTCCTCTTTCATTGTTATAAATAAAACACATCCTGGCTCATCTGCTGCCTGTGCAGTACGTTTGACCTGAATCGATCAAGAGCTGCATGCGCTAATCTGCCAGGCAGCCCTCGGGATGGCAAACATGGCAACCAGATTGGAAACATCAAGTACCGTAAAGAATGACCTTCAGCGTTGCCCTGTTTTTCTGCTCAGGCACCGCCTCTTTCTTCACCTGGCTTCTTTATAAACCCATCTCTTCTGAGAACGTTGCTTGGCCTGGCATCAAGTGCCTGCACTAGGATCCCTGGAATCAATGATCAGCTTAGGGGTGGTGGTGGTAGTGGTGGGGGTCCGATGACCTTAAAACACATTTGCATGCCGGGGTGGTGAACAGGAAAGGAATCCTATTTTAACTCTGCCAGACTCAGCAGTGTTTTTAAGCTTGAGGTCACTAATCGACAACATTTTAGCATTTGGCCAGGCTGTAAGCGTTCGTCTCCAACCCGTCTGTGTTCTGGAAAAGAACGCAAGCACTTACAGACAACCTTTGCCATGTTTCTCTACTTGGAACAAGGATTCTTACACCCGGAGATGAGATGAGTGGCTATTTGCAAAACCAGACCAAGCTGGTTTTGGCCAAGTGCGACTCCCAAAGCAATAGGAATTCGTCCAACGTTATCGCACAACAGCATGTCTCTGGTTGTTGCAACAGAAGCAAAACATCATTAGGCAAAGCATTGAAAAACAATACGGAGGGACTTGGCCAAAGTTTTCAGCCTGTGTCGGAGGACTTGCTGTCCTACAAACACAAAACAAAGGATGTTCGTGATATGTGTGTGAGAGAGAGCTCCCTGGTCTCCATTGCTTCCTGGCCTTGTTTGTGTTTATTTGCAATTTTTTATAGTATAATATTTGTATATTGGGTTTCTTATTTTATTTAATCTCTATTAGCTATTTTTTTTCTCTCTCTCACCTTACACTTTTTTGTGCACCTACCCGTCTTTACTTGTTTTTTTTATATTGGGAGCTATGTAACAAGTAAATTTCCCCAGATGTGGGATCAATAAAGATTTATCTTATCTTATCTTAAGACCCAAACTGGACATAACTGGACATTGCTAATCATGATTAGAAGCAGATATCATGGAAACAACCTGGTGTTCTCTTGTAGTTTGTTGACTTTCAGTATACTGGGAAAGGGATATGACAGACAGGCAGCGAGACAGACAGGCAGACGGGAAGATTCCTGGATCAGTACTTCAGAAAGCGGAACACCATGCTCCAAGCTTTGCAGCTGACACTGGAGCATGCCTGTATAAGCAATATGGTTTTACCACATATGCTATGTAAAAAATGCTGTTGCTGACCTTTCTGGGTTTTTGCTCATTTTTGCCAAATGTTTGTTTTGAACACACATTTGGCAAACAGGCACCATTTCCCATCCGTGGGAGACTGGCCCTGAGGAGAAGGCCGGGAAGAAGAGGTGGCAGCGGCCGGGTGGCATTTCTGATTGTCAGATAAAGCTGTAAAACTTGGTCACATTGGCAGTAAGAGTCACTGCTGAAAAAAAATCGATTTTAAATATCCTGTCTAAATAACGCACACGGAAATGTGGATTTTTTAAAAAAAATTGCCCAGGAACTTAGTGTTGTTGTTTTAAATCAGAAGTGAAGTACAGTATTTTACTGGGTCAGCAGAAGTTTTTATTTTATTTTGATGTGGATGTAAAATCAATTTATTTTTCATTGATTTGGCCTATGTGAATGCCTCTGTTGGTATAAATTGCATCTGTTGCCTCACGCTGGCTGGCTCCTGCAGCCATTTGCTGCTACTGCTGAGAGTTTGCTTTTAATTTTTAATTTTTACTCCCCCACCCCCCAGGGGAATGTGAATAGTCTGACATGACAGATAGTGTTTACCAACCAGCAAAGAGATAAGGGGGGTATCCATCCCTCCTCCTTCACAAAGTGAAACTGACCGTACAATTTTTTTTAATCAGGAATCTCTTCATTTTGCAAAAAAAAAGGGTGTGTGTGCTTTCCCACAGTCTTTCTCCGAGGGCTGGTAAATGTCCACTGTCATGGCAGACTACCACTATCCTACTTGGAAAATAAAAACAAAAAGAAGTCCGTGGCAGAAGCACAGAGTGGACGGGCAGGTGGACACAGGAAAAAGCCACAAGTACAACAATTCTAAATGGGTTACCCCATTGAAAACATGTCTACAAACATGCTGGTTAAGGAAATGATTTAAAACCTCTCACCATGTAGTTTCCTGAAGCAGATTTAAGCCCTCATGTTACATACAAAAAGCATGTGACTATAAATCAATTTAAAATACATTGGAGCTGAAACCAATACAAGTCAACAATGACGGTTACTTCATTTCCACTCTCATCCCGGGAGAAAGTTCGTTGCATTTTGATGTCGGTCGTGGTCATGTGGTCTTCTTCCGGTTCTGCCCCTGTTCCCATGTACACACAGGCGTGATTGATGATACCGGTATGACTGTTTCCGCACGTCCTCATTCCATGATGAGATGCGAAATTCCATACCTTCGTTCTCCAGGGGGGGGGTCGGCCCGACCTTCCATTTTTTGATGTTTTGATTCTCCAAAGCCTTGCCTTCAATGTGTTACAGAGCTAAGTTTGAGGCATTTGTCTTTTAATCTCTCTGCACTGTGTTGCTGACTCCATAGGGAATGTACTGGCGAATTGCACTTTGCACTCCTGCCACTAGATGGAGAATGGCACGTTGTGTGACGAGCCTTACCTCATGGACACTCATCTCGGAACGAGAAGTGAGATGAGGAGATTTCCGAGGCCAGGGAGGGGAATCTCTCACCCCTCTTAGATCGCAGTTCAGGGGGCATGGTCGGGACGAACCCCCCTCATCTCACAATGGATGTGCGGTTAGATTTCTTCATACCGGTCCCCAGCGGGACCGCGAACAGCGATGAGATGGATGTGAAGTATCAGCCAATGAGACCAAGACCTCTCTTTCTTTTCCTTGTGGGTGTAGAGAGATTGATACAGAAAGAGAGAGAGGAGGGCATGGCTGGCTGAAGGGGCAATTTTGTATTAAATTGAATTTAATTAAATTAAATTTTTGTATCAATCAATCAAGAAAATTAGGGGAAAGGGAAGACTGCTCTTATTGATGACAGCTTCATCCCTTTTTCATATCAGTTAAGTTGAAGTGCTGCAACTTTGTACAATCCCGCATCCATGTTTAATGGAGAGGCCTCTCCTCAATAGGCCATCACAGTTTATCATTCAGCACCAGATACAGTTAAGGCTAGGATTCCATATTGGAGGTAGGGTAGAAAGCAAAGCAAAGCAAACTCCTGACTATATATCGCCCCATAGGACTTAAAACACGCTCTGGGCAGTTTAACAATTTACTTATGCAGGCTACACATTCCCCCCCCCTCGTGAGCTGGGTACTTATTTTACTGACCTCAGAAGGTTAGAAGGCTGAGTGAACCTTGAGCCGGATTGAACCCCAGCTCAGTTATAGGGGCAGTACAGCAGTTTAACCACTGTGCCACGAGGCTCTTTGAAGTGTGATGGAGAAGACTCTACATTATTGCACAAGGGGATGCAAGCTGGAATCCTCTGCAGAGATTGCCAACTTTGGGTCCCCAGATGTTCTTGAACTATGATTGCCAGAAGTCTTCACCAGTAGGTCTGCTGGTAAGGATTTCTGAGAGTTGTAGTCCAACTACATCTGGGGTTAAAACCACGATCATTCCTGGTTGGCCGTGGTGATGGCTAAAGCAACACATTGTGAGGGTGCCAGGTTGCCTACCTCTGATTTATGGCTCTTCTACCCATGTGTCCCAATTTACATGAGACTTAAAAAAGAAGAAGAAGAAATAGAGAGACTCATCCTTGTCTTTGGGAGTATTTCTCTTCCACCCAAGGCCACAGTGGGTAATCCCCCCCCCCTCTCTCTCTCTCTCTCTCTCACACACACACACACACACACACACACACACACACACACACACACACACACACACACACACACACACACACGAATCAGATGCAGAAGAAAGAAAAAGTGTCAGGTTCATCCACTCTGGCAATGGATCTGCAAGGCTCATCTTTTCAACATCTGGCTTAGAATCCATGTCAATTTACAGGGCTGTGGAGTCGGCTGATAAATGTTCCGACTCCAACTCCGACTCCTAAGTTTTTTTGTACTTCCGACTCTGACTCCGACTCCGACTCCTCTGTATTAATATGCGAATGTATTTTGTACATTTCTTGAAGGAAAGAAAGGCAACATTTTTGTGTGCTGATCTGCTGCTGAAGATAGGGCACTGGGAGGATCCAGGAAGGGGCATTTATTATAAAACATGATTTCCCTAGTAGAATCCCATAGTCATGTTTAAAGTTTAAGCTAACAATCGGAGTTTACAAGTTTTTATAGCCTTAGCTGAATGACAGCAGTTTTTCCAATGGTTTACAGCTTCAGACTTGAACTATTGACCCTCCATTCCCTTCACTTATAAAAGTGTCTCTAGTCCTGCAAAAAACATATTTACTTAATCCCTTATCAGTGAAAGGCTAGGTTACCCATGGGCGCTGCATAACAGCAAAACACAACACTATGGAAAGTATAAGTATTGCCGCTCCTAATAGTGCGTTGCGTGCCATATAGTGAAGCACATGAAAAGCATGCTTCTTCACGGTCACTTAACGTGTTCGTTTTGCGGTTACGTGAGGCACTGCATGCATTGGTCTTTATTCTTACAGTAGAGAAGTAATTAATTATAACTTTTTGTGAATTGGGACATTTAAACTTGCTTCTTTAAAAAATTCCAATCTAAATTTAGTAGGAGTCAGAGTCGGAGTCGGTGCATTGTTTGCCAACTCTGACTCCGACTCCGACTCCAGGTACCCAAAATTTCCTCCAACTCCGACTCCTCGACTTCGACTCCGACTCCACAACTCTGTCAATTTAACCATGGTGGGGCTACATTTATGATGGCTATCCTTTCCTCTTTCCCAACTCCTCACCTGTCCTTTGATCTATGCCATAGGAGTGCTCTTTGGGTGGGAAATGATATTCTGAAATGCCGTCCAATGCTATTGGGCACGAAGTACCTACATCCCCCTTTTCAGAAGTCCCTATTCAAAATCTGCCACCGTCTTCCTCAGTCGGATGGAAAGACTTGGCAATTAAAAAGTGAAATCAAATGCTGGAGAAGGAGAGCTGGTGGATTTGTCTGTTCACCGAATAGTATGTGAAGCACTTAAAGGCAGGCGGGTGGAGGATGGGATCAAGCTGTGTGATCACAGCCGCGCTAGTTAGAATCCCTGTTGCCCATATATTGCAACAGGTGCTTACAGGCTATAATTCCTCTGTTCACCAGGGGCCAGGGCTATTGCTTTCCTGCACCTGCAGATTGAAATGCATTCCGTTTATAACTTGTCCCCCAAACACTTGCGCTTGTCTTGACAGCCCATGGCAGGGATTGAATACTGAGTGGAAAGGGTCCCTGAACTGTTTGCAAAACAATCATGGTAGAGAGGGATGGGCGGGAAGACGGCTGCGAAGGCCCAGAAATGAAGCAGCCGCCATCTCATTTTCTGTGCCAGTTCAGAGCTTTCAGGCTGGTGATTTGGAGAGGGACGGAACAAGCGCACAGATGGAAGACTCTCCTCACCTCAGGAAGCACACCGAAGGAATCTGCCCCAAATCATCACATGAATTCCAGGGATTCCGCTGGTCTGAGAGAAATCCTCACGATGTGCCCCTGTTGCGCATTGTGAATCAGACAGTATTGGCTGTTTTGTAGATCTATAAGTCTCGTTGCCTGAATTGTGTTGGCATTAAATCCAATACTGTACAACAGGACATCTGATTCCAGGAATCCAATAAACTGCCTTTTCTAAGCTCCAGTGTTATGAGTGTGTATGTGTGTGTTTGTGTTTGAGCGTTCATAGCTGCAACTGCTTTTTCTTTAAATCTCATTAATTTAGTTTGTGAATTGCTTCCACCATGAAATTATTTGCTAATGTGACAATGCAGAATGCCTGTAATGGCCGAGGTGTGGGCGGCAGCTAGGATATCATCAAGGAGGCCAGGACCAGGGTGTTCCCAGAAGCCAGATGGGGTTGAGGCACACAGCGTGGTCAGCCAGTCCAGCTCAAGAGTCACAGAGCAGGTTGTCAGCCAATCCAAGGTCAAGGGTCGCACACAAACACAGTCCGACAGGGGAGGGAATGGCAAGAAGACTTACAGGGTAGCAGAGTACCAGGAAGGTTCAAGGTAACAGGGCCAAAGCATCCCGGAGTTCAAGGTCTCGCATTGCTGAGACAAGGAACAGGGAAAACTTACAGAGCAACAGAGTTCCCGGAAAGTTTAAGGAAGCTCAGAGGTCTCAGGTAGGGATGGGCACAAAACGAAAAACGAAACACCGTCTTGTCGTGTCATTATGTAATGAAATGAAATGAAACAAAATGATACAAGGAAGCAGCATTCCGTCTCTGGGCTTGGGGGAGGGGGAAAAAGATTTTTTAAAAAGCCCTGTTTTTAAAAAAAAAAACTTTCCCCCCCTCCCCCAAGCCCCACCTGCCAGCTGATCTGCGCTGGCCATTTTCCATCCCCCCCCCCCGAACCATTTCATTAAAGCCTAACCATCATGCAACAGGTTAATACAATCTCTCCAGCCTGGTGCCTATATTAGCTAGACTACAATTTCAATAATCCTAGAGCCAGCATCCTGTACTGGCTCCAGGACCCTAGGTGATGTAGTCTAATGCATCAAGGAAGGCATCAGATTGGTCGAGCCCAATCTTAAACGTGGAGAAAAGAAGAGTGAGGGGTGATAGGATAGCACTTTTCAAATATTTGAAGGGCTGTCATACCGAGGAGGGGCAGGATCTGTTCTCAATCATCCCAGAATGAAGGGCGCAGAACAATGGGCTCAAGTTACGAGAACCCAGCTTTCGGCTGAATATCAGGAAAAACTTCCTAACTGTTAGAGTAGTACGGCAATGGAACCGATTATCTCGAGAGGTTGGCTATTGGATCCACATAGGCAGGGAAGAGTAAAAGAAAAAGAGAAATATGACATCCATCTCCTAAGCAAGTGGGATGCCCTGAACAACAAACAGTTGTTGCTCAGTTGTTAAGTCATGTCTGACTCTTCGTGACCCCATGGACCAGAGCATACTAGACCCTCCTGTCTTCCACTGCCTCCTGGAGATTGGTCAAATCCATCGATGGTGCCAGGGGGATTTTTTTTTCCAAGCAGCACATCTGTTGCACACTCCCCTCTCCTCCTTTCTCCGGGCTAACTATTGCCAAGCCTTACTGGGGTGGAGGGGGGAGGAATTGATGGAAGTGCTGCTTGGGAAAAAAGCTGGCTGCTTCCCTCTCCTCCTTTCCCTCGACTAAGGATCGCCAAGCCTTAGTGGGGTGAGAGGAGGAGTGCTGGGGTATGGCACATGGCTTCCTCCTCCTGCTCCCCCTCCAGACACCCCCAGATTGCTGCGTGCCCCAGGGCAAATGCACTCTTCCGCCCCTCCCTAGTTACGCCAGTGCATCCAACAATCTCATTCTCTGCTGTCCCCTTTTCCTTTTGCCTCTCTTCATGAGGTGGCCAAACTATTGGTGGTTACTGTATTTCTTCATGTATACCATGCTACTTTTTTTCTAAAATCATGACACCAAAAATTAAGGAGCGTGGTATACATGGAAGTAAGACTTTTGGGGTGAGTGGGTGGAGGAGAACCCAAACTCACCTTGCTTATTACCTCTGCATTTTTTTTGCAAGATTGGCTTCCTTTTTCCTTGAGTTCTCCACCCCACTACCCCTGCTGTTTTCTTTCATTTCTCTTTCTAAAAACTTCTCTCAGCTTTGGTGAATTTGTTTTTTTTTTTTTGCATGATTAGGTTCCATCAGGCTTGAGCAGCCCATTACGAAATGCCTTTTCACACTAAAAAAAAAACTTTTTACACTAAAAAATAGGTGTGGTCTTTTCCTTTCCTTTCCAGAGGCATTTCTTAATGGGCTGCTAAAGCCGGACAGAACATCATCCTGCAAAAAACAAACCCACCAAAGCAGAGATAAGTGTTTAGAATGGGGAAATCAAAGGTAACAGTGGGGGTGGTGGGGGTGGAGGAAACCTCAAGGAGGATTTATTTATTTTATTTATTTGGGGGTTTAAAAAGTGAGGGGGGGTCTAAAAGAAAAGTGGCATCATATAGACAGAAAAATATGGTACTAGCCATCAAAGGCCAATAGGCAACCATCTCCACCTAACAAACCATACACAGATGTTGAGAGAAAGACCTTTGGCATCCAAAGCAGATGGCTGCAGCTCCATCTTGCCCCCTGCTCCCAAAGTTCATGCTTTCCCAAGACGAGAAAGAGGGTCAGAACATACATGAGAGAGAGAGAGAGAGAGAGAGAGAGAGAGAGAGAGAGAGAGAGAATGCCTATTCAGAGCTATTTCCCTGAGAAACCAGGCACACAACCAAATCCATGCTCTCTCCCGATGGACTAACTGGCTGCCTGTGTATTGAGGCAAGTGCGGCTCAGATTAAACAGACAGCTTTTTCCTCTTAAGACAGCACTGCTGCTACTTCTGTCTTAACTGTCTCAGCCTCTGATCGGCCCTAAGCAAGAACCCAATTCAAGCCTTGTTTGGGTGTCCCAGGTAGTATTCAGGAAAGTCACTTTTGGTACTCCATTTCCCAGAGTTCTCCAAGCAGCATGACCAAAAACAGAAAATACTGGGAACTGAAGTGTAATTAAAAAAAAAAAGGGGGGGGGGAAGCGTTTCCAAACTCTAGCCGTAAACTGGCTCTAAACAGGTGGAACCCAGGCAACCAGGGCACAATGATTCAAACGGCTGTGAATGGTGCAGTGCAGCAATTGCTGCCCATAGGTTTTGAATACGTTTGCCTTAAGAATGTCTTCCTTCCTTTCCTGGTCCCCTGATATTTATTACACCAGGTTTTCCAGACAAAAAGCAACAAAGGTGGCTGAACTCTTATACATGTGTTTAAAAAGTTTTTTTTTAAAGTGGGAAGGTGCTCGCCCTTCTCTCATTGTGGCTGTCTGCTGTAAAGGGGTTTGCTTCTGGCTCATTAGAATGTGCGTGAAGAATCGGAGATAACAGGCGGAGAATTGGCAATGCGCTCAGTGGCCCCCAATGAGAGGGAGGCGAAGAGGATAAAAGAGGAAGGGGGAGAGAGAAGGAAGTGATGGAAATCTGGGAGAAATATGAAAAATTGAGATGTGGAAGGGCAAAACCCTCCCAGCAGAGCTCAGGGGCTGAGGGAGCAGAGGCTTGTTCAAGTGCAATAAAATAAAATAAAATAAAATAAAATAAAATAAAAAATAAAATAAAATAAATGAGAGAGAGAGAGAGAGAGAGAGAGAGAGAGATGAAGGCTTCTCCACCAAGAAGGCTGGAGTGATGGGTGGGTCTTTGCGCCTCAACAGAGGCTGCCGCATTCTGCATACATTAGACAGTGCTGCTGTTGGCTGTCTCCTGCTTGTTCTCACTGAATATGTCAAAACCGCAACAGAATACCACACAGAAGCTTGCAGGAGGCCCGGTTTCCTCACTCACTCACTCACTCACTCACTCACTCACTCACACACACACACACACACACACACACACACACACACACACACACACACAGAGGGGGAGGGGGGGGGGAGGGAGAGAGAGGGGGGGGGGGGAGGGGGGGGGGGAGGGGGGAGGGGGAGGGAGGGGGAGGGGGGCTCAACTTTGGAAGGGAGAAGGGGAGGTGTTTCATTTTTAAGCAAGCATGGGCAAGAAAGATCTCGGTTTGAGGTCCTTGACGAGGCATGTGCGATCAGAGATGGGCCCCACCCCTAAATGTTAGGGGCTTCACATTTGAGCTGAATGTTCAAAGTGAGTGAGGCACTTTGGTCAGCTTGACATGTACGTGGTTTCTAGGACTTGGTCATGCTTGGTCCCATTGTGTCTTCATCAACATCAGGGTGGCTGTTGATGTGGTTGACACATCAATGGGATCCTGCATTGTTATGCCGACTGAGTTTAAGCTTTTCCAGGTTTTCCAGAGACTGGTGGCCCTCTTCATTTATTTTAATTGCATTTTTTGGATTGGCCGGTAATGAATGCCTTTGAAGCACCTTTGTCTCCATCAAAAATATAAAACACAAACAATTCAAAAATTACTGGAGGCAACAGGGAACAAACCTGCCAGGAGAGCAGAAGAGTGGTTTGGTGAAAAGGCATCAGTCATGGTTCTGAGATAATTCAGAAGGCATCACCTGGCCTTCTGGAGACAGGGGGGCATCTCTGAAAAGACTCCCTCACATGCAGACACATGCAGCCAGCTTACAAACAGACCCTAACGACACTTTGTTGTTTCCTTCCTAGAATCAGCAGAATGTATTAGATGGTCTGGGACAAAAATGATTCAGCATAGTTCAGCCCTTCCTAACTTGGAGCTTTCTGGAGACGTGCAAGTCCCATAATGACGTGGTCAGTGGCCTGGTAAGAGTTGGGGTCAAAACCTCTGGAAGATGCCAGGTGGCCAAAGCACAGTTGAGATCTTTGGCCTTTGATAGAGGTGGGTGAGGAACATAATGCCCTCCAGATGTTGCTGGGCCACAGTTCCCATCAATCAGGTCTCCTCATTCCTAGGGCATCACTCTATTTTCTGTGCCACACAGGGTGTCCTGACATTGGCACTTAAAAGCAGATAATCGCTGATCCTGGAGGATGATCCTTGCCAGAATCAGGCATGAGCTTATCAGAGATTGTCTGAAAGCCACCAACTTGCTTACTGAAGGAGGGACGGCCTGGCAACTCCTTGTTCACTGATCATAACAGCTCTAACTTCACCTTTTTGGGAACATGGGGTTACCTAAGGTAATGCTGGTGGACTTCTTATGATGATGATGTCCGTCCTGGTGTTGTGATTTGAAATGATTATATGGTTTTTATTGTTGTTTTTATGGCTTTATGGCTCTATGGTTTTCATGCAGCATGTGGTCTTCAGCTTGTAAAGAGGCAGCATGGAAAATAATCGGGGTGGGTTGGTGGGGGGAAGAAATGAGATATAAAGGGGGAGGGAACCATATCCAGAATGAGAGAGACCCACTAAGTGAGGTGGTTGTAAGCATTCCTGAGCTATTTATAGCCCAGGTTGTCAGCATTCAATATTTATGGATGGAAATGGTTTCAGGAACATTGCTTTAGTAGCTGATGAAATATGTGGCAAGGGGCACTATAGCCCATTGCTTTGGGGTCATTGAGTGAGGAGGATGGTTCCTGTCCATGTTCCTAAAGATCAGAAGAGAATGGAGGAAGCAGGGAGTAGCTCTCTGCTATTTAATTAAGCAGCTGCTAATTGACTAGTAGCTCTAGAAGATGGCATGGACCACTGATATCAACAAAAGTGATAGGCCCTAAGACCACATCTAGTTTTGCATGGAGCTGAATCCGACCTGGTGGGTTTCCCTAAATTTCCATGCCTCCTTTCTCATGGTGTCATTGTTTGGTAATTTGTCAGCTATTGTGCATGGTTCCCCCCATTCTAAAGGTTTGAGATGCCTCTACTAATGTTTAGTTATTGGCAATAAGATCTCTAACCCGAAATATGCTGACATCTGAAGTCCCTGTCTCTCCCCCCCCCCTTTAGCCTCAGCTGTCAATAGAATGTGGCCCCCAAGGACTTCTCTGGAATTGAATTTGGCCCTTGACCCAAAAGAGGTTGTCCACTCTAGGTTTGGTGAACTCTCACCCAGCACAAATGGCCACTGCACATTGAGGTACATATTGTAGAGATGATGTAACAGATAAACAAATCCTCTCCTTCTCAGTCAAGTTGATGTTCAGGCTGAAAATTTCTACTCTATGTGCCTTTGATGCGATGTGACCGGCTGTTCTCTGCGTAATGTCACCCCTGGGTAGCTCAACGTCAAGGGACTTGTGAACTGCACTAGCTAGAAACTGATGCTGAGCTTATATAGTCTAGCCCAAGCTCTCAACCCCACGCCTGGCAGGTGCTGAACTATCTTGTCCTGACTGCTATGATGTAGAAAAATCAAAAGAATAAATAGCAAAATTAAAAAAATGTACCGATAAGACATGTCAAGTGCAGGAGGGGCAAGATAAAAATGGTTTACTTTTGTTTTAAAACATCCGGCGCTGCCTTTAAACAACCCGGCTTCCCCTATCCACAGACTGCTGGCTGTGGGAAACCACAGAGAGCGTGTTGCGCTACCACACATGAGAGCCGGAAAACACAAAGGCCACAAATCAATCCAGTGTGGAGAGCTGATTCATTCATAAAGTGTGTGGGAGAATGGGCCCTTAAGCTTCTCAATGAGGAATCAGAGGCAGAAATAAGAATCTCCACAACCTGTTCTAACATGAGGCATGAGTGTCCTTTGGCTACAGGGAAATAAGATGATGCGGCAGTATGGGTCGTGTTTTGCAAGGCGAGGGCATTCAAAGCAAGATCTGGGTCTGCTTCCCTCCCCCCCCCCCTCCCCCGGCCTGGCACCTTATAGAAAAATTGTACTGCAGCTTCCATAATTCCCAGGCTGATGGTTGGAGGATTATGGGAGCCCTAGTCCAACACAATAAAAGCCATGTGGCTGATGAAGACTAACCTGGAGAATTAGTTCCACTGGACTTTCCCTTCAGAATGTGACCAACACACATGCAAAAAGCTCAAAAGAGACCCCACCAGCACCTACAAGAAAATGTCCAGTGGCCATGACTCAGACTCCAGATAACCTGACCTGGATGACTGAGAATCTTCACTGACGTATTGGGGGGAATAACATTCTTTTAGGAGATCAGGTTAGATATAATTTAAAAGATTAAGAGTTGGAAAGAAGCAAAAGACTCTGAGACTTCTAGTTCTTTGCAACAGCAGTGCTCTCATCTTGTCTCTTCTTAGAAGTACTCAGGGTTGTGCTTTAAGCTTAGCTTAACCATGATCTTGTGGAATCCGCAAGGTCATCCCATAGAGACCGAAAGGAAGATGACAATCTGCATAACACAAACCTTTAGAACATGTCGACCCCAGAGCTCCAGGTAGCAAAATGGAAATAACTGAGCAAGAGGTAAAGGTAAAGGTTCCCCCCGCACATGCGTGCTAGTCGTGTCCGACTCTAGGGGCGGTGCTCATCTCTGTATTCAAGCCGAAGAGCCACTATTGTGCAAATCCATGGCCACGTGGCTGGCATGGCTGCAAGGAAACACAGTTTTACTTTCCTGTTTTTTTATGGTGGTACCTATTTATCTACTTGTACTTACATGCTTTCGAATGGCTAGAGAGCTTCATTCAAAGCCACTTAACAAGCTTAATGATGAGGTTAAACAAGTAACGCCTGACTTGGTCATAACCAACATGCTGCCATAGCACAACACTGGGAGCTTTATTGGAGATGCATCAGAAATGCATAGCTCTGGGGCTGTGTGCCTGGCCAGTGCAACATTTCTTGAGCTATTACTGAGAGGAGGGTGAAATCTGGACCAATAGTTGTACAGTGGAACCTTGACTTACGTCATTAATCCGTTCCAGTGGTCTAGACTTAAGTCAAACAAGACTTAAGTCAAACGAACATTTCCCATAGAAAGTAATGGGAAAGCAGATTAATCCGTTCCAGATGATGAAAAAGACCCCCGAAAACAGCAATTTAACACAAATTTGACTGGGATAGGAGATTCCTTCTGGGGATGTAAATGAATCTCTCTTCAAAGAGAGGAGGAGGCAGTGGAATTATAGTCCACAAGTTATATGCCTCCACTTTTTAATGTTCATAGCAACAATGTCTAACATTTAAGTTTTACTGATTTTTAACCTGACGTTCCAAGTTCTAAACAACTCTATGCTTACCATTAGAGTCCCACAACTTTACAGCTCCCCAACTAAAATGCTTCCATTGTGGACCAGACTTCTGCATCCAGATTTTTTACAAGACTGAGCCGACTGTCTAACCAGCGAGGCCAGCCCCGAGCTCCCGGCCCTTCTTCTCCTCCGGCAGCAGCGGTGGCTTCGGTGAGGCCGAGGACCAGCTCCAGGTGCTCTGAGCTGGCCTCGCCGAAGCCGCCGCTGCTGGAGGAGGGGAAGAAGGCAGGAGCAGTTTGGAGGCGGCAGCCGCGATGCTGGGTTGTGGCTGCTGCCCAATTCTGGTGCCTTGCGCCGGGGCTCCGAGATGTAAGTCAAAGCCTGCGACTCAAGTCAAACAGGCCCCTTCTTGCTGCAAGTCAAATATGATGCAAGTCAAGCAGTTTGTAAGTCAAGGTTCCACTGTAATTTTTTAACAGACCATAAATGGCACAATGGTAGTAGACCGTTGCAGGCTCATTCAGAGCCAAACTTTAGAGAATTTAATGTTCTAATGTATTTTTTCTACTTATGAACTCTCCCCCCACAACCCACCCACACACACTTTTTGGAAAGCACATAGTGAATTTTGTGCTTATTTTCCAAATGCCAACCTTTACTTCTGAAGAAGAAAAAGCTTTCATCTACATATTTTATTCCGTTGAAAGTTGTCATTGGGAAGATGTGCGTGTGTCCTGTGCCCTCAAGTCAGAACTCACTCACAGCAATCCTAATCAGAACTGCAACTGGGAGGGTGGGTGTGTCAAGCGAGGCATTGCCCAGGGCACCGCACCAGGGTGAGTGTGTGTGTGGAATTCGTGTTTTTGGTGTGGATGATACAGACCATAGTTATCGGTCTTACCCTAATAGGATTTTCAAGGTAAGTGAGATATTTAAGGGGGGGGGGGAGCTGTGACTGAGCAGGAATTCAAACCTTGTTCTCCAGAGGCCTAGTCCATAGAAGTGGGCACGAAACAGAAAACCGATGGTTTGGTGTGTTCTTATTCAGCCCCCCTCAGTTTGTTTCGTTTTGTTTCGTATGAATTTTTAAAACAAAAATTAATACAAACTGAACCAAAACGAACTGGTTCGGCTTATCTGGATGGCTGCGGCAGCAGTGATCCCTTCAGCGGCGGTCATCCCAGCTGCCGCCACCCAGAAGGCCCTGGCAGCAGCCACGCCGGATGGTGGGAGGCCTCACTGCCGCCTCCGGAGCCCTGGCAGCAGCCGCGCTGGGCAGTGGTAGGCCTCACCACCGCCTCCAGAGCCCCGGCAGCGGCTGCACTAGGCAGTGGTAAGCCTCACCGCCACCTCTGGAGCCCCGGCAGCGGCCGTGGCAGGTGGCAGTGGACCACGCTGCTGGCACCTCCAGAGGCCCAGCAGCTTCTCACCGCCGCCTTCGGAGCTCCCCGACCTGGACGTCAGGTAAAAGACACCGGTAGGGTGGGGGAAACGAAAATGGACACAACAGATCAGAAATTTCCATTTCATTTTGTTTTTCTTAGAGGGGGCTGTTAAAGAAACGAATAACGAAATGAATGTTTTATTTGTTTTGTGCCCATCTCTACTGGGAAGATGCATACATTAAAAATGCTTGTTTTACATAGGAAATCATTCCCAAGTTGATTGCATGAGTCCAAAGCAGCACGCTTTGCTTTATACTGAAGTATTCCCTCTCAAGTTACCCAGACCTCTTACCACCAGTACTTGAGGAAGTAGGAGGGAGGGGGTAGAGAGTGAGAGAAGAAAAAGGGAGAGAAGAGAACGCTACAAAAGGAAGGAGAAAAAAATTAATCAGGAAAAGGCTGCATGGCCTCCAAAAACAATACAAATGCAGGAACTGCTGATATCTTTATTAGACCACACACACAAAAATCGATAAAACAACAAACTGTTAGCTTCCAATGAAAATGCATCAAAAGGAGGGAGAGGAAGGAAAAAAGAAATTTATGAAGAGGCCCGGTAAGCTCTGTCTTCACATGATTATTTGAAATATGATATTGCAGCGCCAAAGCGTTTTCCCATAAGAAGGGAAGGGAAATATCAGAGGGCGCGAGAGAGAGATTATTTTACAGGGTAAGCCCTGATTATAAATATTTGTGTGAGTGTTGTGCCGTTACAGTCGTGACTGACTCTTTGTGACCCCATGTCCATGGAGTTTTCTTGGCAGGAATACTGGAGTGGCTTGCCAGTTCCTACTCCAGGCGCCTACAGCAACTGGTATTCCCTGGTGGCCTCCCATCCAAGTACTAACCAGGGCCGACCCTGCTTAGCTTCCGAAATCAGGCGAGATCGGATGTGCTCAGGGCATCTAGGCTGCTGTAAATATTTAGACCTTTTCAAACAGAATAGTTGTTGCATTTCAGTATAGAAGAGGATACCTGGTGGAGTATTGCCAATTCCACCCACACCACATTCTTAAGCCCCTGATGGCCTCTGGATATTCGATCTCCACCAATTCATCCTTCCAGAACTGGGAAACACCTTTGTGTAGGATACTGCCTCTGTACCAACAATACAAAACACCAGGAATTGGCCTGACATGGAAAACAAGCGCCCATGTTGCCACCACTAAAAAAAGGATGCCATGCTTTACATAAGGAAAGCCAGCCTGTATGTTAATGACAACCCACATCAGTAGTCAAGATGGGTCTCCTCTTGTGTTCATTACTATTCCCAATGAAAAACCAAGGAAAGAAAACTTTTGAGGATCAGACTCCCTTTTTCATCAGATAAACACATCTCACTCAAACACAAAGCAATTGTCAGGGCTATATTTCAACAAGTGTCTTGGGGCATGATCTATCAAAGCCATCCAGCAAAGTTGTGTTTTGTTTGTTTGTTTGTTTGTTTGTTTGTTTTAGAGTATTTGTATCCCACCTTTCTCCTTGGAAAAGGACCCAAGGTGGCTTACAGTAATGAAGAACAATATACAATCCAGTACAATTAACTTCAATTAAGATATATTCAAATTTGAGAACAGGGAAAGATTTGGATCCGACTTACCGGGTCCAGCATTGTGGTTGCAGCGGCAGCTGGCATCTTGGGCAGGCCAGGAACATGGCGCCGACCACATGGCCCGGCAGAGGACTCAGAGAAAATGGCGAAGGCTCGGTTGGTGCTGCCCCTTAAAAGGGGCTCAGCCTGCCCGGAAGACCCAGTCTTGGGTCTGCATAGGAGCCGTTCCCCACCCATCCACGCCATAGACCATGATGCTTGCTTATTCTTATACCTTTGGGGTGTATTAAATTGTTCTTTTGGGGGGGGGTTATCTGTCACAGCTACAGCGTTTGGCAGTTTGGAGGCACTGGGACCGGATCCAGGCAGAAGTGGCTGCAGGACGGAGTCTGCGCAGCACGGAATCGGCAGGTGGTAACGGCAGACCTGGGAGGGAGCACGGAGCGTCCCAGCTCAGGTGGGACAAGAGACGGCCTCTCCGCTTAGCTTGGAGAAGGAAATCCCAAAGGAGACTGCATCCACAGGGGTTTTCAGGGAGCTGAGAACAAATGGGTACTGCTGCCCTGTGGCCCTACCACGCATATTGGGGGACAGGTGGGTTCCCCGATGGAATGGATCCGACCCAATGCCTGGCCAGAGTACTGTAGTTTGTCACCATTCACCAATGCAATAACGCTGTGGCCTCCACAAGTTCCCAAGAGACAAAGTGTCTGTGCAGTTAATCTGTCAGCAGACACCAAGGCTTAGCGCTAGACCGCAATTGAGGGACAACATTAAAGCTACAGGAGAATACAAGCAGTTAAAGAGAGAATAAAACGGCCATGTAACAGTTATGACTAGTGATGGAAGCTAACAATGAAAACATACTGTCAGTGCAATCACACAAGGTTAGAAGTGGTTATAATCACAAAGTCTCTGTGATCGTGTATGGTAGATTCATATAAAAGACACATAATAGGTAGTCCACCATTCATTCTGATTCTGTTCTGGAATGCAGGGCTTTCCACCACCTTCTGCTCCCCAAAGGGGCCCCATCGCCTCCCCCCATTTATTGTGGCCAGCCAGCACGTCAATAAGCCTGTTTTAAGACACCCCACACACAGTGTTTGTGCCTCCAAGAGCAGACAGCTAAATGCTTAGGCCGTGAAGAGAAGCAGCCACGCCTAGTTCCTGCAAAACTCGTAACACCCAGCATTCACAAGTAAACAAGACTTGGATAAACCCCTCTACAACTATCTGTTAACTTAGTGGTTGGGGGGGGGGGCAACAAGACAGCTTGCTGGTAGATTTTAATTTCCTAAAATTAATTAATTTTGAAAAATAGACACGTAAACTCTTATTCTTCTGATAGAAAAATAATGCATGCCCATTGTATCATGTTGTACACGTGCATTTGCTTGCTTCTACTATAATTCCAAAGTAGATATGGGGACAAAGTGAAAAATAGCATGCTACCGTATTTTGTAAGATTATGAAACATTACATTATCCTGTCCCTGGTCACACTTCCCACATTCCCATTTCTGGAATGCGAGAACAGGGCTCAGGGGATAGCAGACCCCCTGGCTGAGCCCCACAATCGATGAGACCTCCTATGGCGAAACCTGACAGGTACCTAATAAATATTCAAATGATGAGAACTGGGTAACCAATGGAATAGCTTGTGGGTAGGGCTAAAGCATATAAAAACACGTGCTTGTTGGAATAGCTGGCAGTTAGGGACTGGATAGGGTCTATATAGGGCACTGGTGACTGTTAGTTTAGAGAAAGGGACTGGTTAGGGTCTGAAGAGAGAAACTGTTTAGAGTCTTGTAGAAGTGGTATACGAACTGTGAGAATATGTCTGTGAAGATTCTCAGTCATCCAGGTGAGTTTATCTGGAAGTTGAGTCATGGCTACTGGACTTCTTTTTTGAGAGATAGAAACGTTTCGCTGTTCATCCAAACAGCTTCATCGGACCGATGAAGCTGTTTGGATGAACAGCGAAACGTTTCTATCTCTCAAAAAAGAAGTCCAATAGCCATGACTCAACTTCCAGAAGAACTGTGAGAATATATAACAAGGGAAGTTTAAAATATAAATATAGATATGAGATGTTCTGCACTGATTTAAAGAATGTGTTCTCGATGTTTATTCAACTTCCTGTGTGAAACCCATAAACAAATCCACTTGTTTGAACTTTAAACACGTTGTCTCAGATGCCATTCTTAATAGATGAATATTTAAGGTAATTGTGTTGGTGACAGTATTTAAAACCCAGATCCGTGACAACTCCAAATGGCCATTAGAAGCCAGGCTCCCTTAAGGTAAAGAAAGGTTATTGGTCTTACCTTGAGTTCTCCATATTTGCTTCTGTTTGGTCAGCAGGAGGCAAACAACTGACTGTATTTGCAAGATGCTCGTACATCTACGACAGATATGCAGGCCTCCCTCCCTAGAGGCATATCATCTTATCACCTTCTTGTAGCAAAGCTAGGATGTAGCAAGATTTGAAGGATGCGGTGATTTACACGATAGCTTTCCCTTCACATCCTACTCTCTTGACTGAACTAGAAGGTTTGGCTCCATCTCCCATCAACAGAAAACCTAAAGCTATGCACTTTGAAACATTGGCACTCCCAGCATACGCCAGGCGTGTCACCATTTCTAGGAACCATTTGTTTCAGTGCCAGCGGTTCAACTCTACTGGGATGCTTAACTCACAGTGATCAGAGGCTGCTCTTGTTCAGCCATGTTGAGAAGCTGGGCGAGGAATATTTAAATAGAGGACGGTTGGGGTTTTGTTTTGTTTTTTGCTAGAGTAATGGGGCTCTAATTTGTTTCCCAAAGGCCACTTGTCTTATGAACTGGCGGTACATGAGTTACACCTTCAGCATGTGAATGAGGATACTTCTGGGGAGGTTTATAGGGGCTGCTTTGACAGCAGTGCCTCCTTAAATCACAGGAGTGAAATGAGCAGAGAATTGAAATGTCAAGATGACACAGTTTACAGTTTACATTTAGCCTTGGAGAAAAGCACCCGCTGGGGCTGCCACTTTTGGATCCAGGTTACCCCATAACAAGCTGCGGAGGCCTGGTCAAATCCTGCTGGGACCTTATTCAGGACAGGGGTGGATTTGCTGCATTAAAAAAAGAACCCACCAAAATTCAGAAATGTGAACAAATTTTTAAAAATTAGCAAGAGAGAAATTGACAAAAGCTGCTTCTGAAACTGAATTAGAATTTTCATTCTATCTAGATTGGTGAAATATTTATTTATTTATTTATTTATTTTTCACACTTATATACCGCACCTATTTCCCACAAAGGGGACTCAGGGCGGTTTACAACAATAAAGGTAAACAAGTAAAATCAATAAAACAGCTAAAACAGTAGTATCCAAGTATAAATTGGCGGGTAAAAAAAAAAAAACCCAAACTGGATCCCTAGACGTCGCCGAAGGTGTCCCGAAAAAGTAGGGTCTTAAGATTTTTCTTAAAGGACGCCAGCGACGGAGCCTGCCGTAATTCACTGGGAAGCTTATTCCAGATGGTTGGTGCCACTACCGAGAAGGCCCGTCCGCGAGTGCTCGTTTTACGGGCCTCCCTCGGAGTGACGGTCCGCAGCGAAAGGGCCATTGAAGAGTGGGTGGGTCGGGCCAGATCTAGTTGTCGGGGGAGACGCTCCACCAAATAAGCAGGGGCCAGGCCATGGAGGGTTTTGTATACCAAAACCAACACCTTGAACCTTATTCGGGAGGCAACGGATAACCAGTGCAGGCGAGCCAGGATGGGGGTGGCGCGGTCATAACGGCGCGCACCTACCACCAGCCTGGCCGCCGCATTCTGGACCCGCTGCAATCACCGAACAAGGTTCAAGCACAAACACACACACTCTCTTACTAGAGCACGGGGTAAGAGAGAAAACAGGAAGGGAATAGGGACTCCACTTAGGTCTAGCCACAAATGTCCCTACGACTCAGAAACATACCATACTTTTCTGTGTATAAGACTATATTTTTGTGTAAAATGGTTAGACTAAAATTGAGAGCCATCTTACACATGAAAGTAAGCTGAGGAGAGAACCACATGGTTGTGAAACTGTAATTTTGGGCTGAAAAGTATGTGTGTGTGTGCGGGGGGCTCCTTATACATGTGGGGTCTTATAGACAGGACAAATGGCACTTGACTTTTATGTATCCTGTTCTGAGGTCTGAAGGGGACTTGGTAAGTATATTTGGCCAAATGTACTTACAGTGCTCCTCTGATGAGAAAGTCTATTAAGGCAGAAACTTTTTTTTTTTTTACAAGGAAATAGCCATGTTAGTTTGTTCTAGCAAAAACATGAGATCCCTGTGGCACCTTTCAGATTGCCTCCGAAGGCATGAGATGCACTCTGCAAAAACTTATGCCAAATTACATTTTATTAACAGCCTGCAGTGTCGCAACTAAGAGTGTCAAACCAGGACTCAGAAGGGCAGGATTCAAATATCGGCTCTACCGTGGCAGGTCAATATGTGTGTGTTTGTGTGTGTGTGTGGGGGGGGGTGGCAATGGTAAAACCACCCCTTAAATCTTTCAAATACCTTGGAACCCCCAAGTTGGAAGTAACGAGATGGCTCCTAACATGAAGAGTCTCAAGGGTGCCACAAGATTCTTGGATGTTTTTGCTGATCAGGCAAGGTTCTGGATCACGGGGGCTCCATATGCAGTTTCATCCAACCACACTTATGAAGGCATCTTCAGAGGTTAGTGCTGAATGCTTAAAGGTCTGGAATGGAGCTGAGAACAAAGAGACATCCGAGAGCGGGGGAGTACTTACATGTATCCCAGTCCCCATTATGAATGTAGTCCTTCACCTGTTCCCTTGAAGGCCTGAATAGGGTTTTGGTGACCATTAGGCAATTAAGGGAACAGCTTCCTCTGCCAGGAAACAGTCCCTGTGGCACAGCTGGAAAGGCCCAATTGGTAGGAATAAAACTCAATGGCAATGTTAACATACAGACGGCTCCAAGTTCGATCCTTGGCCTCTCCAGCGGAAAGACCAGAGAAGATGTGCAAAAGTCCTCTGCTTCAAGACTCCAGAGTGCGACTGCCAAGCAGAGATCACACCAAAAAGGTGAAGGATTATACAGCAAGGCCAACCTATCAGTGAAAACATCCTACATCAGGCAGTGTAACAGAAAGAGGACCGGTGTACAGGGCTCCCCCCCGCCGCCGCCACTGCCTAGGTCAGTGGTGGTGAACCTTCGGCACTCCAGATGTTTTGGACCACAACTCCCAGGATTCCAAGCCTAGATTGTCAATGATAAAGGACTCTGGGAGTTGTGGTCCAAAACATCTGGAGTGCCGAAGGTTCGCCACCACTGGCCTAGGTGGAGCAAAGCACTGCCCAGACATCTGTGAAGATTCTCAGTCATCCAGGTGCGTTTATCTGGGAGTTGAGTCATGGCTACTGGACTTCTTTTTTGAGAGATAGAAACGTTTCGCTGTTCATCCAAACAGCTTCATCGGTCTGAATGCAGCTGGTGCAAACCCTGACTCTTATAGGCAGCTTTGACCTCTAGTCACCCTGGCCTCAATTAGGCTCATCAGATGAACTAAATAGGCTCGTTAGAGAGACAATGGTATCCTTAGCCTTGAGGTGAACCATGGCTTAAGGTGCTGAAACCTATCAAGAAAGGGTCGTTAATGGTCGTTAGCTATGGCCTTGGTGGTAAAGGCTTTTTGATTTGTCTTGGTAGTGTGGAAAGCACAGCTTGATAAGTAGCAGATAAACTATGCCGGAGGCCACCACCTCTGTTGAGGGAGGGATTTTCAATGCTCACATGAATGGCCTCCCTTACTCCTCTTTCAAACCACCTCTCTTCTTTGTCTAATATGTGTACATCCTCATCTTTGAAAGAGTGCCCTTTCTCCTTCAAATGGAGGTGTACTGCTGATTCTGGACCTGAGCTGTTACCCCTCCTATGTTGGGCCATCCTTCTGTTTAATGGCTGTTTGGTTTCCCCAATGTAGAGGTCTGAACACTCCTCACTGCATTGGACCGCATATACTATATTGCTCCTTTTATGGTTGGGTACCGGATCCTTTGGGTGGACAAGTCTCTGCCTTAGTGTGTTTGTGGGTTTGAAATAAACAGGGATGTGGTGTTTGCCAAAAATCCTTTTAAGCTTCTCTGACACTCCAGCCATGTAAGGAATGACCAGGTTCTTCCGCTGGGTCTGGGTCTCAGACTGATCCCTTGTTCTTCTGGGATGGCCCACTGCTTTGTTGAAGGCCCACTTTGGATATCCACAGGCCTTAAGTGCTGTCTTCAGGTGCCTGTCTTCCTTCTTCTTGGCTTCTGTGGAGGTGGGGATGCTCTCTGCTCTGTGGCTTAGGGTCCTGATGACTCCTAGTTTGTGCTGTAATGGATGGTGGGAGTCGAACAGTAAGTATTGATCTGTGTGGGTGGGTTTCCTGTAAACTTCTACTTCCAGGCCACGGTCAGGTCTGATGATGACTGCACAATCCAGGAAAGCCAGCCTGTTGTCTTGGGTGTCTTCTCTAGTGAACCTAATATTAGGGTCCACTGCATTGATGTGGTCTGTAAAGGCCTGTACTTCCCGAGTCTTGATTTTCACCCAGGTATGATTTTCACCCAGTATGTAGATGATACCTGGGTGAAAATCAAGACTCGGGAAGTACAGGCCTTTACAGACCACATCAATGCAGTGGACCCTAATATTAGGTTCACTAGAGAAGACACCCAAGACAACAGGCTGGCTTTCCTGGATTGTGCAGTCATCATCAGACCTGACCGTGGCCTGGAAGTAGAAGTTTACAGGAAACCCACCCACACAGATCAATACTTACTGTTCGACTCCCACCATCCATTACAGCACAAACTAGGAGTCATCAGGACCCTAAGCCACAGAGCAGAGAGCATCCCCACCTCCACAGAAGCCAAGAAGAAGGAAGACAGGCACCTGAAGACAGCACTTAAGGCCTGTGGATATCCAAAGTGGGCCTTCAACAAAGCAGTGGGCCATCCCAGAAGAACAAGGGATCAGTCTGAGACCCAGACCCAGCGGAAGAACCTGGTCATTCCTTACATGGCTGGAGTGTCAGAGAAGCTTAAAAGGATTTTTGGCAAACACCACATCCCTGTTTATTTCAAACCCACAAACACACTAAGGCAGAGACTTGTCCACCCAAAGGATCCGGTACCCAACCATAAAAGGAGCAATATAGTATATGCGGTCCAATGCAGTGAGGAGTGTTCAGACCTCTACATTGGGGAAACCAAACAGCCATTAAACAGAAGGATGGCCCAACATAGGAGGGGTAACAGCTCAGGTCCAGAATCAGCAGTACACCTCCATTTGAAGGAGAAAGGGCACTCTTTCAAAGATGAGGATGTACACATATTAGACAAAGAAGAGAGGTGGTTTGAAAGAGGAGTAAGGGAGGCCATTCATGTGAGCATTGAAAATCCCTCCCTCAACAGAGGTGGTGGCCTCCGGCATAGTTTATCTGCTACTTATCAAGCTGTGCTTTCCACACTACCAAGACAAATCAAAAAGCCTTTACCACCAAGGCCATAGCTAACGACCATTAACGACCCTTTCTTGATAGGTTTCAGCACCTTAAGCCATGGTTCACCTCAAGGCTAAGGATACCATTGTCTCTCTAACGAGCCTATTTAGTTCATCTGATGAGCCTAATTGAGGCCAGGGTGACTAGAGGTCAAAGCTGCCTATAAGAGTCAGGGTTTGCACCAGCTGCATTCAGACCGATGAAGCTGTTTGGATGAACAGCGAAACGTTTCTATCTCTCAAAAAAGAAGTCCAGTAGCCATGACTCAACTCCCAGACTGCCCAGACATGTGTCGTAGAGAACCCTTGCCAGCACTACCACCAGCAGATGGCCCAAAGAGATCCTAACATTGCCAGCCACTTAGATTTCATAGCTGAAAACGAACACCTGGGTACTGGCCCTTGCAATGACACTGAGACAGAGCAGGCAATGCTTGGGAGAGGAAGCCAGCGCAGCTTCCAGACCACATGCATGTGGGAACAAGCCTCTGATGCTCCACCCTCCACCAGTACTTAACATTGAAAAGGACATGTAAGAAGCAGAATTAAAGGGTGACCAATATAGGATCAGAACCCTAGATGCAGTTTTTCAATTGGGACAAAGAAAACTATTATAGATGCAAAATAACAGAGAAAAAGAAAAAGGGGGAAAGAAGGGATCTCTTCAAGAGCATACAAGAAATCAAAGAAAAATTCAAGCCTGGATTAGGAATTCTGAATGGCCCCACAGGGAGCCACATTATCTGGCAGAAGAAAATAAAGAGAAGGTGGAAATAACATACTGAAGAGCTATATAGAAGAGATTAAAAGATGACAGATTCCTTTGAATAGTCTTCCTATGATGAAGTGAAAGCCATTTTGAAAACACTAGGAGAAAATAAATCACCAGGGGTAGCTAGAATACCAAGAGAACTATTTCAAAGCACTAATACTGAATCTGTCAAAATTCTGATAAGAATACTGTATGCCAACAAACATGAAAAATAAAATAATGGCCCGCAGACTGGAAATGTTCAATGTACATTCCAATCTCAAATAAGCTGGGCATAAATTGCTTCATAACAAGTCAACGCACTTTGTCGGCAAGGCACCACAGGTGCCACACATTCCCTTTCTCCCACCCCACCAAATTTCCCCCCTTTTCTTCAGGCATTTGTCAAGTTCCAGCCGGAGTGTCTGCCGAAGCACTGCGACAATTGCACAAAGCAATTCAGGCCCCTCTCTAATGCCAAGGCGTGCAGAAACTATTTATCATTCACACATTGATCTTCCTCATCACCGTGTGAAAGCTGGACAGGAAAGAAAACTAATGGGGGGGGGAATAATGATCCGTTTGAAATATGGTGCTGGAGGACAGCTCTGCAGATAACCCACCCTGCCAGGATGATGAGCAGATGCATCCTAGATTAAATCCAGCCTGAGCTATCTCTGGAGACAAAAATGATGGAACAGAGGCTGTCCTCTCGAGGGACATCAGGACAAGACAGGATTCTCTGGAAAAGCAGATAAGGCCAAGAAAGGATGAAAGCAGCAAGAAAAGGGGAAGGCCGATACAAGAAGGACTGCTGAGGACAAGGCATTTTTGAGATATCTCATTCATAGGGTCATGAATGTATGACACATAACGGCAGCAGCAACACCAATACCAAAATGTTTCTTCTCAGCTTTATCTTTTTAAATGCTAAACATGCTCGGTCCTTTCAGTCTTTCCTCACAGGGCTGGGTTTCCAGTGCTCCAGATCATCCTTGTTGCCTTTCTCTGAATTTGTTCCCATCTGGCTGCATCCAACTTATAGTATGCATTCAGAACTGGATGCTGTGATCAGGAGGAACTAGTATCTCACATGATTTACATTTGGTACTTCTGTTCACGCAGCCTACACTGGCCTTTTTTGAAGCCGCGTCGCATGGTTGGGTGGCCAACACTTGGTGTCTTGAGGACCTCCTCAGAGTGACCCAGGGACAAACCAGAGAAAGTGCCCAGGAGTGGTCTTCAGGGAGGTAGCCAGTCCCAAATGCTGCAGATTCTGAAGGGGGCCCTCCTCAGAGCGGTACCCACACAGATTGCCCACCCACCCACCCCAAAATGGAGGGTAGATAGAAAGGTACATTGATAGTGGAATGGTAACCGTAAGCAATCAGGGAGGCATATTGGTGGTAAGGATAAATCTTGGTAACTGGTAAGGATGTTGTTCTGCACAGTACAAGGACAATAAATATTCATCTTATCTTATCTTAAGTACAGCGGCCGCTGTCTTTCTGCCTCAGGTGGTGTGGTATTGCTGGGATGAAGAATTCGGGTTCTCTTGCAGAGATTGGTTGACTTTTTATGCTGTGTGTATGTGTGTGTGCATGTATGCGTGCAAATGAACGCACATGCACACGCACACACAGAGAGGCTCTGCGAAAGGGCAGTATCATATTTCCCTGTCATTTTTGTGGGTGGGGGGCTTATCTCCCTTGCCCCATCCTCCAGTCACATTGCACCAAGGAAAACATCCCTGCCTTGCATCACAATGACACAGCAATATCCACCAAAGACATTTCACTTAATTCAATTCATCACTGTGGCGGATACATAATCAGTGATTCATCATTCATGTGATA
The DNA here is from genome assembly GCA_037367245.1 of Phrynocephalus guinanensis. Classification (NCBI taxonomy): domain Eukaryota; kingdom Metazoa; phylum Chordata; class Lepidosauria; order Squamata; family Agamidae; genus Phrynocephalus; species Phrynocephalus guinanensis. The sequence goes on from CM074734.1 coordinate 151,515,355, forward strand.
TTTATGTGTTTCCCACTGGGGTTTCACTTCTCATAAGGAAAAGACAGACAAACGTGCATAGAAGATGAATGATCGCAAATAGCTAGCAACTCACTGCAGGCAAAGAAAGAGGGCCTTGCTGACATGGCCATGGCCGTGTTTACTCAAAAACTCATCTCACCGCTTTCAGTGGAGTTTACTGCCCAGAGAGTACACGGCATTCAGAAAGACTGTGTGTTTGAAAGACACCCCCCCTTAATATACAACGGCAGTTAGCCCCATGGGCTTCAATACATAGAATGGAAGGGTGCACCATGTCATCCCCTAGACCAGTGGTTTTCAACCTGTGGGTCCCCAGATGTTCCTGGACTGCAACTCCCAGAAGCCTCCACCACTCGCTGTGCTGGAAGGGATTTCTGGGAGTTGCAGTCCAGGACCATCTGAGGACCCAAAGGTTGAGAACCACTGCCCTAGACAATCTCTTGTGGTGTAATGGAATTGTGTATGGGTGAGAAAGCTAGTGGCCTACAGGGCCACAGTATATGTCATGGAGAAGAAGTTAATTATTAGTGAGATTATTATTTAAGTACTGTACTTAGAATATCCTATTGTCCTCATGGATTTGCAAGACAAACATTATGTTTGGAAATGTGCTAATCAGGGAGGGGGGCATCACACGCGCTTCCGCCATACTTCCCACATTCAATCATAGCATCAAAAATAATGGTGTTGGGAGGTTCCTACAAGACTATCAAGTCTACTCAGGGCAGGAAGGCAAATCAAAGTATATCGGACAGATGGTGGTCCCATTTTCTCTGGAATGCCTCCAGTGCTGGAGCACTCGCCACCTCTTGAGGTAGCTGTTTCTAATGTCACACTGTTCTAACAGCTAAGGACTGATATTCAGTCTAAATCTGGCTTCCTGTAGGCTGAGCCCATTGCTGCGTGCCCTGCACTCTGAGATGATGAGAAACAGATCCTGCCCCTCCTTCGTATGAGTAGGCTTCAAGTGTTTGAAAAGTGCAACCCTATCTGTCCTCAGTCTTCTTTTCTCAAGGCTAAACATGTCCAGTTGTTTCAATCCGTCCTCACTGGGCTTGGTTTCCAGGCCCCTTGTTCTTTCACTCTTCAAACGTGGTGCCACTTTTCTCCTAAAAACAGAACTGGAGGCTGCTCCCCTGAAACAGGAGGTGAAAATGTAAATTGAATATCGGATTAAAACGAGTAGAGACGGAGCTCTAAAGATTTCATTACCTGCATGCAGTAATCTTGACCCAGAACAGCCTCCGTGTATCCTTACTCTGAAGTAAGAAAAGGAAGAGAGAGAGAAGCAGTTGCATGTTATGCTTTTAACACAGAGTGTAGAGTAGATAGGGCATCCTTCATTCCCAAATACAAGGTGTGTGCCTCTATTTGTGTGTGTGTGTGTGTGTGTGTGTGTGTGTGTGTGTGTGTGTGTGTGTGTGTGTGAGAGAGAGAGAGAGAGAGAGAGAGAGAGAGAGAGAGAGAGAGAGATCAAATCTGCTGATGAACTTGGGCTGTTGCTGTGGCAACTCCCCTCCTGCTTTCTCTCTCACACACACACACACACACCTCGATCTTTTCAACCTTCCACCCAGTTTTCTGTGCATTGATTTGGGGACATACAAAATGCAATATAATATTGAACCTTCATCCATGTCTAGAGACCCTCTTTTCATTTCTTGGCCAATATTTTGCCAGCCTCATCTCTGTCACTTCATAAGTCTCAGAAACCCTCCAAGGATGTTCCAAAATTAATAGTGAGCCAAAAAAAAAAATAACCCACCACCAATGTGATTCCTCAAGAGAACCCCTCTGGTTTATGAATGTGGGAGTGGGATATTGTGCTTCTGTACCCATAATAGAGCACAGCTGCTCTATTTAGAATAGCTTTAGATGGAAACCAGTTCAGGCTGCTGATTGCCAATGTTCTACAAGGACATGGCACTTGAAGAAGAAGTACCCACAATTCAAGAGACCAGGAAATGGCCCAATATTGCCATAAACTATTGTACCCAGATTGTCAGCTGGCAAAAAGATGCTAAGCCTTGCATAGCAAAGGGCAGCCAGAATGTTGTTAACATCAGTGACAGCAGTCAATATGGTCTACTCTACAGAATACCCTCTTCTGCTCACTACCATTTATACAAATTGGAAAAAAGCTCTGACAATTACTTTGCATTTGGGTGAGAAGTGGTGAACTTATGAAAAAAGGAGTCTACTTCATGGATTTTCCCTTGAGTGGTGTCACTTTGTGAATGGTAGTGATGCTGGGAGACTCCTGTTCAACACCTTGACCTTCATTCACCTGTGGAGTCTCAGAGTTCCATGATCCCTCACTATTATTCCACATGTACCTGAAAAAAACTGAAAGAAGCTGTCTGGAATTTTGTGGTCTGGTGCCACCTGTGTGCAAGTGGTGCCCAACTCCATCTGCCTTTTAAGATCGTCCAGGTCGCCTCTCAGAACCCAGTGTGATGGTCTGCCCAAATGCTGTATTTGCCAAGCTCGGGGCTACTTGTTGGGGTGAGGTGTCATAACACAGGGTTTGTGGATTTCATTTACAACCTTTCTCCTTTCCCATAATTTCAGTACTGATGCTTCACAGAACTTGTCATGGCTATTAGAATTGGGCCCTTCACATTTATTTCTCAGGGGAAACAAATACAGTGGACCCTCATATAACAAGCAGTTTGTTTAACAGAAAATCCACTTAAAGGGAAGAAAATTCCGGAGATAGGAAAAAAATCACGTAACAGAATCGCCTATGGGGTGAATCTGTACAACAGAAAAACAGTCGCAACTAGGGATTAATCCATTTTCATTGCATTCCTATGGGAAATTTGTACAAAGGAAAATTTGCTTAACAGAATTTCATTTGGAACAAATTACTTCCTTTATACAAGGCACCACTGTACAAGTATCAGCACCACAGGTCCAGATACGGGCCTTAACCCTCTCCCCTACCCCAAACCAGACCGGCCACTTAGCAGCCCTTTTGAGGCAATGCCATCGTAACCATGCCAATCATGGCAGGAGCCTGGCCAGCAATTTCCTGCTTCCCTGTGCTGCCAGCCATTTCACTTATGAGGCCAGGACAGAGAGTCCCCCCTTGTCTTGCTGATGAGTGGTCAGCTGCGAAGGGAGGTGGGACAGAGATGGCCAGGCTTCTACCATAACTGGTGCAGCTACAATGACATCACCAAATACGAATGGCCCATGTCTAATGACTATTCAAAAATCAATGCACTGGCCCCCTTTCCCCAAAAAAATAAATATGCCTAGGCTGGTAGATTTACCAAGGCTGTTTCCCGAGATATTATTGGACTACAACTTCCAGAAATCCTGGCCATCACAATTGTAGGTGAAGGTTTTGGGGAGTTTTAGTCCAAGAACATACGGGCACCCAAAATCAGGAACCACTGGTTTATAGGCTCAAAACACCAAGGTTCTTTTTAATTAAAAAGGATGGTGACGTAAGCTTCTCACCCTACTTCGGTGTTCTTTCTAATCTGGGCTGGCATTCTGATAAAAACTAGAGGACCAATGGATTTTCTGAGTAACAGTTATTGTGAGCTGACACAATTGTCATTCAGAATATCTCGGGGGTGGCCTGGGAATTAAGATATGCCGGATTTAAAAGAGATCTGCTCCTGGTAAAGGTGAAAGCTACGAGAACTTATTTGTTGATATGGCAAATTTACAGCGGCCTGTAGTTTTGGACTTCCCTTCATGGTGAAGCTCTGAGGACTGACATGATAAACAGCCACACTTCAATAATTAGTATTGCCTTATTAAACTTTATTTTACCTTTGATGCCTTTCTTTGTGGAAAGATCATCTCTAAAGACCCTGCCCAGTGCCACTAGACCAAGATTTGGTACTGCATCTGGAAGAAATGTAGTCAAGTGTTGAATTTCTGGTAAATTCCTCTGTGTAGCATAAAGCTAATTAGCAGAATTAGCTTCAGGTTCCCCCAGAGTAGTCGACTCCCTTTTTCTCATCAGCTGGCACTTATAGTCCCGATAATTCACTCTGAGACCTTAATAGAAGAAAGAATAAAAAGTTACATTGACTAACAATGGATGGGCCAAATAGTAAACTGAGAACAAAGATGACTGCTTTTCAGCAAGAGGCCTCAACAGACACACTGGTTCCAAGAGACATCAGAGGAGGAAAGAGCTCAAAGCAGCGACACAGGGCTCTCTTCGGATTCCAACGCCGGAAGGAATTACCAGTGACCGCTGGATAGATTGGCAGTCACCCCGGCCCAGAAAGGTCCCTCCCAGCCTCCTTTACTATTAGGCAGCATGCGAGGTTGCAAAAACCTCCACCGAGAAATGCTATGCCAAAGGAAAGGAGGAGGAGATGGGGCAGTGCTGCACTAATGGAACATGTGTTAATCCCCAAATCTAATCCATTTACCCAGAGAGGAGAGCCTTCCTTCTGGACAAACAGACCATAAAGGGTTAGACAGACCCACATGGCCAGTGGTCTCTTGGGTGTGGCTTTGTAAGTTTTGCCATCTCAAACAGGACACAGTCCCTCATATACTGTGCCGTTGCCCTGCCCATACTAGGTTACACAAAGAGTTTTTAGATCCAATTATGTCTACGTTCCCTGGCCCCCCAGAGGAATATACAAGCTTTTTACTTTGTGAAAATTCCGAATGGGTCACCTTACAAGTTGCAGATTTTCTAGTAGCTGTTATTAATAAGAAATGAGAGTGCATCCCCCTCTGGTCTTTTAGCTATTGTTTTATTTGACAATGCTCTCCCATCACTTGTTTTGGTTGTGTTATATTATCTCTGTTTCAATGCCAATAAAGGTGTATGTATGTATGTATGTATGTATGTATGTATGTATGTATGTATGTATGGTCTCTTGGATAACAGATGACATACATTAGTGACATAACAGGGAACTCCTGGAAGGAAATAGGCCCCCCTCCCATCTAATTATAGTACATCTGGACTGCTCTTGTGTTGATATTGTACTACAGCAAGGGGATAGCCCTCCAGAGGTTGTCGGAGTCCAACTCCCATGCTCCCCAGCCATCATAGCCAACTTTGAAGGGAGCTCTCATGTAGTACAACCTGGATGGCGGCAAGCTTCCCATCCCCGTCCTCTGAACGGAGCATATCCTGCATCGACATCACAGTTGCCAATTGGCTAGGGATGCAAACAGAAACGCATGAGCACTTGCTCTGTCGGTTTTAATAACAGGCTGCTGGTTGCCCCACATGGACAGGCTCTCCCTTGTTTTCTATTGGGATCAAAATAGGTTAGCCCCATTTGCTGCTGCAGCTGGAAATCATATTAATAAAACACAGAAGGCTGTATTGGGTAAATAAATTTACTCAGAAGAAGCCCCATTGACTTCAGCTGCACATCTTTCTCAGTAGACACCCAGAATTGAATTGTGTCCACGCAGTTGTGAATAAATACGTACAGGCGAGAAAGGCAACCTATGGATTCCCCCAGTCTGGTGGGACTACAACTCCCATCATTCCTATCCAAAACAGTCATCTATAAGAAACCTGAGGAACCTGAGTCCAAGAACAAGTGGAGGGCCAACTCACCCACCCCTGCTCTAACCATTTCACCATAATGCCACCAAAAAGGGAGTACACCTGAAGCTTCTCTGCACCACTGCAGGCTTCAGCTCTTGGAATTGTACTTCCTTTCAGTTCCCGAGCCAGGTGCCAATCATTATGCCTCTGGGAAGCTCCACCCCAGCCCTGAACAGGTGAGCTTATATTGTGTGGAAGCAACAGAATAGGCTGGGTCAAGTGTCCGCTTTGGAGTGTCCTTTATTTGTTTCTTTATAGGCAAAAATGCAAAGGAGCCAAAGTGACTTCCACCCTTTCAAGCAGAGGAAGAATTTAGGTAAAAGTTCCAGGTGATGTGGTGTAGATTGGACTTCTTGCACCCTATACTAGATATTTTTCTTTCTTTCTTTCTTTCCCTTCAAAGATTCTTGGGTAATTAGTAATGGTAAGTCTTCACAGGCAGATGCTACAAGTTACAGGTAGGGGGAATAACCAGAATAGACATGGATGTTAGGTCCAGTGGTGTAGGGATAAATTTTGTAGAGCAGCTCTTATTCAAGTTTCCACAAACAGGCCTTCGTGAGTAGCTTAAACCCGCCGGCAGCAGGGTGTTAATCCATATCAAACAATTAAAATGACTGGTTCTTATTGTCACCAGGAAGGCAGTATTTTGTCAGGGTATTGGGACTTAGTTGCCTACCAAAGACAAGACTACTCCTAGAGATTTTGTATTATGACATGGATAGCTGAGAATGTTATATTATTGTGAGGAAAATCCATTATCTCTCTGGTTTTTGGAGGAAATTGCAGCTAGGCTCTGAGACAGTGTGTGCACTGTTGTTTATTAAAAGTAATTAGTTACAAGTGTACCAAGACCTGAGAAGTAGCCATGTGCATTCTTAAAAAGAAACTTTTCAAATTCTCAGAGGAACTAAATTAGCAGCTTGTAGTTACTTCTTTTTTTAAAAAAAGTGTAAATGCTTTTGCTTCCAATACCTACCCAAGATGATGAGCCAGTAATTGAATCAGTACTTGAATCAGGTGATGGCACTTCCCCTGTTATTTAGTGATACCATAGTCCCCATAAACATAAAGACAACCATGGTTTGAAGTTACTGTTCAAGGGAATAAAGTTATCCCTCCTTAAGGTAACAGTTGTTAAAGGAATTTGATTATGCATTAGAAAGTGCAAAAAAAAGTAATTAATTACAAGAAGCCACTGCACTGGTGCTTCTTATGACCTCAGGTCAAAATTAAGAGACAGAAGCATATCCTAATTATGAAGCTTTGATACTTCAGTTCTTAGCTTAATATGAAGCGGCTTAAAACACATTTCAGACCTCTATGTTGTACTCATGCCAGGGGAAAAGATTCTGGGTACTCTTAACCTTTTCTTGACATATCAAGACCTGCTTTTTCCTTCTCCACCATCTGGAGCAAGCTGGCTGTTCCTCTGTCTTGAAAACAGGCTCAGGTCTACTGATCCTTACACTCCCTTGGGGAAACGAGGCTTTTGTTGAGACTCTTGAGTGGACGCAAACACTTAGTGGATGCCAAGCAGTACCCTGGTAATGTTACAAGTTGGAGTCAGTGTCTGTACGCTATATTTCAAGGGTGCTGGTCTCTTCCTAAATTGAGATTCTGGTGGTTTCACATTGTTTGTTACACTATCTGACTTCTGACTATTTGTTACACTATCTGACTTCTGACTTTTTTCTTGTTTTTAGCAACTGGGATGCGTGAAGCAACAGACATTCGGGCAAAGTATCCAAACAAGATCCCGGTAAACTTCCTTTTTCCATCTTTACCTTGGAAGAAAACGGTAGCATGGGTTTTTGCATTGCATTGCTTTACTTTGCTTTGGAATTCAAGGGTACAGCCTTGAAAAGTGCAGGCAGGGGTGGACAGCCGTGGCTCTCCAGATGTTTGTGGACTGCAGCACCTTTAATTCCCTTACTACTGGAGATCCTAGAAAGCCCTGATGAGAAGTGTAGCCCAACCACATCTGGAGGGCCGCCACAACTGCCCATCTCTAGACTTTTCAGTGTGAAAGCTCAAGTCCCCCAAATGTTTTTATACTACAACTCTCAGAACTGAGCCATGCTCAGGCTGGCTGGAAATTTTTGGGAGATGCAATCCGGTAATATCTCAAGTTAACAACTAGAAACAGGGACCAGGGTTGTCAAGGTAGTGGCCCCTTGGCATTTTTTAAGCAACAGCACCTGCCTTGGCCAGCATTGTGGTCAAGGATTATAGGAGAATGTATTCTCAAAGGCTTTCACAGCTGGGAACTGATAGTTGTTGTCAGTTTTTTGGGCTGTTTGGCCATGTTCTGAAAGTTTTTCTTCCTGATTTTTCACCAGACTCTGTGGGCTGGCATCTGTTCAGAAGGCAAGGAGCTCAGGGAATCAGGAGTTCTCTCTGTTGTCTGGGTTATAGGAGATATTGTCCAAAACCTGTGCTCTGTGTTTTAGGATATATTGTCCAAAACCTATGGAAAGTATCAATGGGTTTCACATATGATCTCACTGAAAATGCAAGGGGAGTAAGATAATTGGAGCAGCCCTACCCCTTTTCTGAAGGAACGGAGTGCGATGCAAGACTGTGCCAGTCTCAAAAGCCAAAAGTGAGGTATATTAGGAGAAATGTGATGATTCCAGACATCCAGTGGGGTTTGAAACATGCATTCCTTGACATTTCTCCCTTCAGGGAGATGTCTGTGAAGATGCTCATTCATCCAGGTGAGGTTATCCAGAAGCTGAGTCATGGCAACTGGACTTCCTTCTCACAAGAAAAGTGGTCCAGTTGCCATGACTCAACTTCCAGACTGCCTACACAGGAAGTGCCTCTGCATGTGGCTGTTCCTCTTTTAGAACTGGAGAACATGTGCCCCTCTGCTATTACTGAACTGTAGCACCCAACACAACTGACTGTGTTGATTAGGGCTGAATTGGGAATTGGCAGTCCAATCACAGGGGTAGGCACATGTTTGCCAACTCTGGTCTTCGTGACGCAATGTCCTCATCAGGAAGTTGAGGAGGATCAAAGGCAAAGGAAGCCTGGTACCTTCTCGGACTTCAGTTTTCTCATGAAAGTGAAATACCACCATCTTTATTTATATTATAATACGACACTTTTATACTCCCTATTCCCTAATAGTCAGGAACTCCTTGGTCTACAAAGTAAAAGAAGGAGGGAAATAAAATGTAAAGCAATAAAACCAAATGTAATTCTGGCACTAGAGAGGTATCTTTGAGAGGTTTTATTTGGCTGCAATTCCCCAAAGTCTCCAGGCAGAATCTGGGGTATCCAGTCCACCAACACACACCCACAGACACCTACATGTAACTCACCTGGAACCAGGCTGTCTCAGGCCTACTTCCTGTCCAAAGGGCAAATCATCCTAGGGCTTGTTGCAAGGCCTATCTCCTTGTGGGAGATGTATAAAACTTAATGGACAACAGGACCAGTGGTCACAGGGTGATGGGATTTGTATTCTAGCCACACCGGGCAAGCCAAAGCTTCTCCATCCCTTCTGCCTGATTATAAATATAGGTAAAGGGTGAGTAAGTGTGGCCCTCTGGATGTTGTTGTATTGCTTACAGTTTTTGCAGAGATTATGCAATTGACAGTCCATCCATATCCAGAGGGTCACAGTTATACTTGTATGTTCCAGCTAGAGATGGGCATGAACTGACAGTTTGGTGGTTCGTGCTGCTTCATCCTTTGGTCAAACAGGTGTTTTGCGGTTCCTAGCCCTTCCTCCTTGGGTGGGCACACCCTCTAGGCCAGGCATGTCCAAACTTCGGCCCTCCAGATGTTTTGGACCGCAACTCACACAGTCCTTTGCCATTGGCAATCTAAGCTTAGAATTCTGGGTATTGTGGTCCAAAACATCAGGAGGGCCGAAGGTTGGGTATGCCTGTTCTAGGCTTTGCCTCTAAGTAGGTGCCTACAGAAACAGGTGGGGCCGGGAAGCACTAAACACTTGTTTCTGAAGGACGAACTGGCACGAACCATCGAACCAGCACCTTGTGCCCATCTTAAATATAACTAGGTCATGGATGCAGATATAAGAAAGAAAGCTGCGCCTAACAATACTGTCATCAAAACAACTACTTAAAGATAAGCTCATGATCTCTTATCTTGCTCTATATCTGATCACCCTAATATAGGGAGGTTAACTTTTAAGTCCTCAAAGGTCACTGTGTATCTGTCTAGCCTGGCTTGCTGCATTGCCAGCCCAAGGACAGGCATTCTCATGCTGTGTTTTCATAACATCTGCATGAAGCTTCAACTGGATTAAAGCTTCTGTTTTTGAGAGAGAGGTTTCAATTGCTTTTTCTATCCTTCATTTGATGGGACCTGATCAAGAGCTATTTGCACTTGTCTTGGATCTTTACAATGTTTTGTCATGTTTGCCGTTTCATGGTTTTAGCCTTCACTTTGCTAAACACCCCAGGCAGCTTTGGAAAAGTGAGTGTTATAGACAGAGGCGTAGCTAGAGTTTGGAGCACCTGGGGACAAAGTCGGTTTTTGCATCCTTTACTCTCCCCCCCCCAACCATGTCTCACCCACCCAGCAAGGGGGGTCAGGTGGAGCAGCTGCAGCCTGTAGGTCAGCGGGCGGCTGGCTGGGGGTTGCCTCAGTGGGGTGGGAGGGCAGCCTCAAGTATGGACTGGGGTTTTGGGGTGGGGGAGGAGGAGGAGGAGGAGTCGCCCAGGCTGATGCTGAGCGTGAAGCTGCCCTGGAAGGGGCAGTGGCAGAAGAAGACCTCGAAGGCGGCTGACTCGTGGTGCTGCCTGAGCCTCGTGGCACAGTGATTAAATGCCTGTACTGCAAGTAAAACTGTGCTCACGACCTGGGTTCAATCCCCGGTAGCAGGCTCAAGGTTCACTCAGCCTTCCATCCTTCCGAGGACGGTAAAATGAGTACCCAGCTTGCTGGGGGGGGGGCAATGTGTAGCCTGCACTCTGTAATTAAAATTGTAAACCGCCCAGAGACTACTTGTAGTAGTATGGGGCGGTATATAAGCAGAACACTTTGCTTTGCTCTGCCAGTCGCCGTAGGCCACGGTGAAGTGGTAGGGGTCAGTGAGCAGCACCGCCAGCAGGGCCCTATCCGGGATCCCCATGGCCCCCGCGCTCTCGCTCAGTCACTCTTTCGCTCTCCAGGGGCCAAGGGCACGCACTGGGCCGGGTGCTGCTTTTGCTCCACCCACAGTGGGAGAAGGGCACTGGGTGGGCGGAGGCTCCAGGCACTGAGGGCCAGGCCACCAGGGGCACGAGCAGACAGTGATCGCTGTGCCTTTCTACCAAAATCAGGCACCAGGTCCCCCATGCACCGCTGCCAGCCCCCGAGAAGCTCTGGACCCATGCCTGTTTGCCTGCCTGCCGTCCCCCCGTCAACCCCCAGCAGAGGGGCATACTCCCACTGGATAGCGCCAAGCAGGCAATTTTTTTTCAAGCAGCGCCTCCATTGCGCACTTCCCCCTTCCTCCTTTCTCAGAGGTGCTGCTTTGGAAAAAAAAAATCACCTGCTTCCCTCTCCTTCTTTCCCCCAACTAAGGATCGCCAAGCCTTAGCCAGGGGGAAAGGAGGACTGGTGGCAGGATGGTGCATGGCTTCCTCCTCCCGCTTCCCATCCAGGCACCCCCAAGTTGCTGTGCGCTTGGGGCAAATGCACCCTTCCACCTGTGCCGCCCCAAGATACACCCCTGCTTATAGAAATGCAATCAGTGAGAACCCTTCAGAGTCGTGATGTCATCATCAGTTAAAGCATACAGAGACTGAGGGGTGTAACCCATTCCTGGTCTCCTTTGCATCTCAAATTCCTGCTCCCTACATAGCTGGGGTCAGGGGTGGAATTTCAGCTGGTGTAGCATGTGTAATCCAAATTAATGTGGGCTTAAATTACCTCTTCTGCACAGATATTAAAGGATATTTTAAAATATGCTTTTGATTATCATCATGTTGGAAGTCCGAATCTCCTCTCCCCTTCAAGTCTGTAATATAACGGGTCACACAAACTGGCCATCCAGGACTCTTGCAAATGTGATGATGAGAGTATTTATTTATTATTTCTTTATTTTAGAGTATTTTTACTCCACCTTTCTCCTTGGAAAAGGACCCAAGGTGGTTTACAGTAATCAGGGCTAGTACACAGTCCAGTACAATTAAGACATGTTCCAGTATTTGAGAACAAGGAACTGAGGGACACCTTACAGCATTAATAGACAACATTACATTAAAGCTACAAGGTTATAAGTAGTTAGAAACACAAAGTCTATATGAACCTATAGATTCACAGAACTATGTGCAACAAAGACATATAAGTTGTAAAAGTAAATAAAGTTGTAAAAATAAAATAAAAACACATCCTTAACTTGCCTCTGTTCACATCAGGGGCAGCTACTTGTGATCAGTGATTAGAGTGAAGTCCAGCCACCTCTGGAGAACCATAGCTGACCCATGTCTGATACATATGCCTCTTGAGACATTTTCATCCTGGGCTGTTTGACTTGCATACGGGGGGAGGTGGGGGCTCCAGGTTCCAGGTTCCAAGCATGTGGCTCTATGCTTTGCCTCTCCTGAACTTGTCCTGCTGCAAATTTTAATGCAACCCCTTCCTTACACTATACCTACCTTTCCTCACTGTCAACTAGAGGCCACCAAGGAAAAGGACAAAGATTTGAGAGGGGAAATTTCTGTACGCCACTGCCTGGTGTCCTTGCTAAGCGAAAGATCCCTTTTTTGCATGCTGACAGGGAGAGGTGTGTGTGTTTCTGGTGAGAGTTGTAGTTCAGAAAAGAAACTTTTCCAAACTCATGTTCCCAGAGAGACTCTTCAACTGTATTTGGTCCTTTATATTATAGGGCAAAGGACGTTTGTGGACCTCATAGAGGAGTGCTCCACCTCTGGGATGATGGGGGCCCTGCCTGGTCATGAACACTCCAACACTGGAGGTATCCGAGTGAACTTTGGACAACCTCCTGGCACATATCCTTTGATGTGTATTCCTGCATGGAGCAGGACGTTGGATTTTATGGCCTTATAGACCCCTTCCAACATCACTGCTCTATGATTTTATGAGTTGCCCATACTTACAGAAAAAGTTCCTGTAGTGCTGGCATAGGGAACCTGGGGCCTTCCAGATCTTGTTAGACTCCAGTTCCCATCAACCACAAATAGCATGGGCAATGGTGAGGTGCATATGATGACCGTCTGTCAATATCTAGTGGGCTGCTAACCTCACATCTCCTGCAGTCACAGGAGTGTCTTGCCCTGCTGGGTGCCTTCAACCTGTCCCCCAACTTTCCTACTCCCAGGTTGTGGTGGAGCGTTACTGGAAGGAGAAGAGCCTCCCCAGGTTGGACAGGATGAAGTTTTTGGTGTCAGAAGACATATCCATATCTCAGTTTATCTTCACCCTGAGGTAAGAAAAAAGTATGTTCAGATGCTGCAAAAAATAGTAGCAGGAGAAATACATGATTGCCTTTTTCTCTGATAACCTGGTGCCCACGGAATTTTTCTCCCAGTCCAGGTGATAATAAGTATGAGGTTACTGGGTTGATAGATCTTTGCCTGTGGGCATTTAAGTATAAGCTAGATGTCAACCAAGCTGAAGTCACAGTGCGTAAAATCCTATTGTTCTTCCTGTAAGGTTGATATCATTTTGCTGTGGCCAATTGTGGCTTATTGACCAGGCGCCCATTTGCTGCGCATTTGAACAATCTGGTGTGTGCCCAGGCACTCTGTCAACTGCCTGCAAGAAGTTATGCAAACTTTATGCAAATAGCAAGAGGATTCAGGCCATTAGTGCTTAAGACACATGATTTGGGGAGCCTATACTGTTTGGGGAATCTATCTTCCCATAAAGAATGTGCTTGGGTCACCAAACAAAGCAGGGTAATTTGGAAATTGCACACTGAGAGGCAAGCTCCTGCTGCGATCATCACACACAAGCAGCACTTAAGGAATTCCCTTTTCTAGTCTAAGCAGAGAGAAAGAAACATTCATTTATCAATGAAGCCATACTTCTCTTCCTTTGGGGACAGGCCTCTTGTCAAGTAAATGGGTCCAAATTCCCTATTCAACACTCCAACACCATCTCAGAACTATTTGGCGTTACAGTGTGGGAGGGGGGGTTTCCACAATAATACATGGCTGAGAAAGTCCAGCTTCGCCTATTAAGAAGCTACACTGACTGCTGCCACCAAGGGGTACCTGAGGTAGAATGGCATGTGATATAATCATCTGTGCAAATCAAAAGCCTGGATATTTTGACCCTGCAAGCGCTGGTTTCATTACAGCACCGGCTCACCTCTGATCTTGCTAAAACCCATGCCAGCTACTGACCCTCTTCTCTCTTTGCTGACCTTACTAGAACGTGTCTTCATTCCTTTTCTCAGAACCCGCTTGTCCCTCACGGCCACCCAAGCTTTCTACCTGCTGGTGGACAACAAAAGCCTGCCTTGCTTGAGTTTGACCGTGGCCGAGGTCTACCGTGACAACAAAGACGAAGATGGCTTTCTGTACTTGACCTATGCTTCTCAAGAGATGTTCGGTCAAGGTGGCTTCAGCAAAGACTCATGATGCCATTCTGGAGCTGGGAGGGTTCTGGACAGACCCTGGGGACCATCCTGCTCCACATCCCTCTTGTGAGGGGTAGTTGTTATGACCAAGGTTTTTAAAAACCCACTTTTGTGTTAGAACGGCCAGGGAGATGATTCACAAAGGGCCAGAATCTGCTGCATTGGCGGCTTTGTCCCTCATGCAGCTTAACTACTTTGCTTTATTATTGTCTGAAAGGAGTCCTGGACCAGGTTGGTGCTTCCAGAGGTCAAAAACCTCCTTAACAAACTCTGCACTGTCCTCACTTTAATACACTGCTGCTTATTCTTTTTAACCAGTTTCCCCTCCCCACCCCCACCCTTCTCTCTCTCTCTCTCTCTCTCTCTCTCTCTCTCTCTCTCTCTCTCTCTTTTGTATATAAAAGAATGTCACTTGATGTTTTGCACTGAGAACCTCTGTCTATTACCTTTTTAACAAAGCTGATTGTCCCTAATAGGGGAAACTGCAGAGTTCCACTGACAGACATTTTAACTGCACGGTGATTCTGATTCGGTTAGGTTAGGACAACTCTCATCTCTTCTTTTCTGTGAGATCTTTTCCCCTTAAGCGCCCAATAATGAAATAAAGGGGCACAATTATACTCATTGGAACTGAATAGGCCTCTTTATTTTATTGTTATCATTTCTCCCCATGCCTCTTGTGGAGTGAGTGATTTTAAAAAGACACCAGGCTATCTGGTCTATTATTATTTCAGAGGAAGAGGTGAGGATGGCCTGATTGCTGGTCTCCCTCTTAAGGAAATGCAAAAGCTTTTGGCAGCCTTGGTAAAATGTGAAAAGACATCAAATGAGATGGGCCCTAACCAAACCCTTACCAGAGCCTATTGCTTGCATTACTTCACGTCCCGTTCATCCCTCCTTGCTGTCCGGCTTGGGACCAGTACAAAATAATCTTACCTCACGTCCATAGCGTGACAGCAAAACCTTGTCTCGACCATGCCCCCTGAACCGGGAACAGAGCATGACAAGCAGTACCTGCCCCTGGGCTGGGGAATTCTCTTGTCACCCTTTGTTCCCAGTTCCTGTTCCGAGACAAGGGACGTGACGTAACGGGTTTAGTGGGAGACAGCACTGAAGGCAGCTAGGGCCCAGGTTAGGGCTGGGGAATATATGACCCCACCAGTGTTGTTCAACGACAACTCCCAGTATCACTCACATTTGACTATGCTGCCAAGGGCTTGTGGAGAATCTTAGTTTAACCACTTCTGGAGGGCCACAGTGGGTCACTCTGAGAAACCACGGCAAGGTCAGAGAAGGACAACAAGGATGAAAACAGGGCTGGAAAACAAGCCCTGCGACAAAAGACCGAAAGAAGAGGGAATGTTTAGCCTCGAGAAAAGAAGACTGAGGAGAGATAAGATAGCACTTTTCAGATACGTGAAATGTCACACAGAGGAGAGGCAGGATCTGTTCTCGATCATCCCAGAGTGAACAACGCACAACAATGGGCTCAAGTTATGAGAACGCAGCTTTCAGCTGAATATCAGGAAAAACTTCCTAACTGTTAGAGCAGTATGCCAATGGAACCAATTACCTTGAGAGGTGGTGAGTGCTCCAACACTGGAGGCATTCAAGAGAGATCTAGACAACCACCTAACAGATATGCTTTGATTTGGATTCCTGCATTGAGTAAGAAGTTGGACTTCGAACTTCAGGATTCTATGACAGAACCACACATCTGATTGACATGTTATATTCATCAGTGCTTTCCAGCCCATACAGGATATCATGGGAACTGGAGTAATCCAAAACATCCAGGAAAGGGCTGGTCAGAGAAAGCTGGCTTAAAACTGTTTCCATTTGGATAAAAAAAAAAGTAAATTTTCCAAGCTGTGCCCTTGCTGCATTTTCTGTTGCAGAATTTTGAATTTCAGGTATAATTTTTCTATGTGGTAGACATACAGGGACTCACAGAGAAAAATAACTACTTTGCCCCTTTCTCATTAACTGGCACTCGGGGTCTCAATAACTCCCTCTGAAACATTTGTAAGAGAAAGAATAAAAATGTTGCATTACTTACAATTGTGAACAGATGAACTTCAAACAAACACACCTGCTTCCAACAGAATCAAGAGAGGAAAATGGACATTCAGCAGAGAGGTCTTTAAGTTCAGAGGTGGGATGGAATGATTGGTTAATGTTGAGAGATTGATGGTCACTCCAGCCCATAGTGCCCTCCTCCAGTCACTCAAACCACAGGTAGCATGCAAGGTTGTAAGAACTCTAACATTTTCTGCCATTGAAAGCATTTCTGTATAGAAGTTGGAACAGGGGAAGCATCTCTGTTTTGCTTTCGCCCTTCTCTGAATGTTTAATTATCATGGGACAGTTTCCTCAAAACACAAATACTTGAGTATAATTTAGTAAGATTTTCGAATCCAAATTGAAGTGGGAGTCTTGCCCATCCTTATTCAAAACAGCAGTTGGCAGATGTCAGATTTTTACTGTCCTCATTAGAATTTTGAACAGGGGGAACTTTTAGAAACCCATCTAGAGCGCATGCAACTTGGTAGTTCAAGAAGGCAAAGACAAAACTACTGAATGAGTGTGTTTGTAAACACAGGCTCAGCCCAGATCCTGGTGATTTGTCTTATGTCTTAAAACAGCAGCATGTTCACATCGATTCTTTTCTAGGTACACTTGCTCCTGGATTCCTACTAAGCTTTCTGGACCTCAGCAGCTAAGTTTGGCAGGGGGGATTTGTTGTTGCCATTGTTTATTTAACCAGTTGGGACTGGAAACAGGTGTTGGGAGTTGTGATCCGAAACATCTGCAGGGCTGAAGTTTGAACATGCCTGATCATACTCTGAATCATCAAGAGTTCAAAGAAAAGATCCCCAAATGACCTTATGCCCATTCCTGCTTTGCTAGGACATCATTCCAAAAGCCCTCTTCATGAACTGCTGAACAGTTCTGTGGTTTAGGTATCTCACTGTCAAGCTAGAGGCTGAGAGTTTGGTTCCCCATTGTTCCTCCCTGACAAGGGCTGGGCTCCAGGACCCATGGGGTTCCTTCCAGCTACATTTCTAAGTTGATGATGATGATTCTCCCTTGAATGATAGTCGCCATTGACTTATGCCTACCCTATGAATGAGTGATCGTCCAAATGCCTTGTCCTCAGCTGTCCTGCTCAGCTGCACACGCAAGTCTGTGGGTTCCTGTAGGACAGTGGTGGCGAACCTTTGGCCCTCCAGGTGTTTTGGACCACAACACCCAGAATTCCAAGCCTGTATTGCCAATGGCAAAGGACTGTGGGAGTTGTGGTCCAAAACCTCTGGAGCACCGAAGGTTCGCCATCACTGCTGTAGGGAGTCAATCCATCTTGCATTTGCTCTTCCTTTTTTTCCTGCTGCTTTCCAGAGAGAATATTGGAAAGGAAAAACTGAAACTGTTTTTTGACAACCTCACTTTTGACTTCTAAAATATATGGACCACAGTGTATTCAGCCATGTTAGCACTGGGTGATGGTTGCCACGTTTTTAATTCTTCTTCCGGGAGTTTCCTCGCCTCCAGTAGCTGCACAATGCAGGCCTCTCCATGCATGAAATAGTTACCTCTGTCCCTCTTGAATTCCAGATGCTAGCTTTCCATGAGCACATGCCTGTCAAAGCTGTGGCAATATCAGAGTCAGGGTTTTGTTTGCTTTAAACTGGGGAAACACATGCTTTATCTCCCACCACCCTCATTACCCACATGCCTTGTTTCTCTTCTAAAAACTGCTTTGTTTGATCACACCAAATCCCATCTTAATTCAGTGTTTGTTTTCTGACAACCAGATGCTCCGGTAAAGCTGTTGGCAGCAGCCTTCTGCTCCCTGTTCTTCTCTAGCATCGTATGTTCATAAAGAATTTGGGTCTATGGGCCGATGATGCCAGAGTGAACAGGGCTCCTGCACCGTTCATCGTTCCGAGAAAAGGGACTTTCAGTAGTTGCATGAGAGGGAACACCTACTCAACCAATTTCTTCTACCCAATTCTGCAAGGAATGGAAACTGTGTCCATGGTGGCACCTGCTCAACAGATAGGATATGCTGCCCTCACCATGGGGGTTCCACTAGACATAGGGTATATATCATGTGGCTTACAGGTCTTGGTGCCCCAGCCAAGACTAGTTTTGCAGGCTGTAATTTCCCCCAAGAAAAAAGTGTATCCCGTGACTGTTTCCATCCTTGAACTAGGAGATTTGTGCCTCAAAGAGTACAAACACTGTTTTAAAAGTGAGCTTTTAACAGCAAAAGTGACAACAACATCCACTTTAAAGTGGATTTCACGAGGAGCTCTTCATCTTTGTTTGAAATCTGCCTCAGCTCGTGGTACACATGCTTCTTGCTGTTGAGAAACTGTACCAAGTAGGCAAGGATGCTTTATTGCCCATCTTGATCCTACAGCTCTAAGTCCAGCTTTTGTAGGCAAGCCTAAGCTCAGAGAAGAGCGTTCCGTCTATAGCTGTGGTTCCCAATCATGGTTCCCCAGATGTTCTTGGATTGCAATTCCCAAAAGGTTTCACCACTAGCTGTGCTGGCCTGGATTTCTGGGAGTTGTAGTCCAACAACACCCAGGGACCCAAGGTTGGGAACCACTAGTCAGAATAAGCCTCTTTCATGCTCCCTTGTTAGGATGGCACAAAAGTGGCCATGATCAGCCACTTTAATTATCATTCTGGAATCTTCTCCTACCCACCCATCCCCATGCTTTCTACTTTGCATTTTTAGACAAGAGACAGATGTTTTGCATTAAGCAATGTGTTAGAAGAGGCAGGACTCTTCCAGCATGAGAGAAAAATCAGAGCAATCCATCTGGTAAGATGTTATTTTCCTCCCTCGGGGTTTTCAGAGATCTAATTAAAAATACAAAAAGAAGGGGGCAGGAGCCATGTGATCCTTGTACAACATCCTAAAACAAGGCCAGGTATATCCTTTGTTAGAAACAGAAGGGCTTCCAAGTCCAAAGATGATATCATGGATTGGGGGGTGGGGGTTAGGGTGGAGACAAACAGAGAAGTCCAAACATCATTTCAGGAAGCTTTTGCATTGCCAGGATACGAGCTGAGATCATGTTCAAAGATGGAGGCTCTAAGCTTGGTTGCATCCACTTTGGAGGCATTAGGAAACAGAGAGTTGGGTAGGACAGCAGGGGACCATCCACTGTAGTATACTTTAAATACTGAGGGCCTTTTCACATGACCCCTAAGATCCGCTGGTCCCTTAAATTCGGACCAGAGATCT
This sequence comes from Phrynocephalus guinanensis, assembly GCA_037367245.1. NCBI lineage: Eukaryota > Metazoa > Chordata > Lepidosauria > Squamata > Agamidae > Phrynocephalus > Phrynocephalus guinanensis. The sequence goes on from CM074734.1 coordinate 151,534,762, forward strand.
TGGGGGTTTGTTTCTGTTCCTGCGTCCCCACCCCTCAGCACTTCCTGCTCCTGTCGACGTGAGGGGAGGGAGGGAAAAAAAGGACAAAAGAGGCCTTTACTAACCTGCCGGTGCCGGTCGAAGTTGCCACGAGCCCCGTTACTTACTGGTTCCTTCTCAAGGGGCTCTTAAAGGGGCGGGAGGCAAAAACAACAACAGACAAGCGAGGAGAGCCCGGCACTCTTATCCGCATCAAATATTTTTCACTTCCAGAGAGAAGGTACAAGAAAAGTGCGCTGGGTCGTGCTAAAGTGGGCGGGGTCGCACTTAATTGTCTGCAAACTCTGGAGCTGGTGGGGAAACATATTAAATCTCCGGAGCTTGCAGCCATTTGCGGCGGAGCTTAGGGGTCGTGTATAAACGCCCTGAGAGAGAGTGGAAGACAGGGATGGGGAGAAGGGTTTTACAGGCATTCTCCTGGCAAGGTGGATCTCACTCAGGATCTTTGTAGAGAGGCGCCAAAATCCAATTATTACTCAGGCTTGCTGTGGCACATGTCAGTAAGCTGAGAGTACCCGACTGTTGATATGAACATTGGGAGTTCAGTTCCCCCACTGTACCTCCTGGGAGAAGAGGCAGCCAGAGAAGCCTGGGACAGGCTGCACAGTCCCCGGGACACCCCCAGAAAAGGGACTAGTAAACCACTGCTGAATATTCTGTACTTAGAAAACACCGGGGAAGTGTCACCATAATTTGGGACCAACTTGACAACATGTAATTATTATTATTACTAGCATAGACCTGCTGAATTAATGGGCAATTATGTAAGTGTTGACTTAACATTCAGCATGGATTTAATGGATTTATTCTACGTGGGATTCACAATTGGATTTAGGCCAATGCATTTAGCATGATTTTAGAAGCGTTGCTCCCTCAAGTGGTGGTGAGAGACATCTGTTTGCCCTAGACGCGGTTCTCTTTGTGATTGATCACTGAAAGATAAACATAAGCCTAATTTGCATGCCTGATTCTAAGACACAGAAGTCTTTTCTCTCTGAGGATATCCTACTGGAAAATAAGTTATGTGCCATTCCCTTAATGTCAGATTTTATTTTATTTTTGCCCTCATAAAAAAGAAGTGACAATCCTAATTCCATACTAATGTGGGTGGATAGTCAGGGAAAAGAGCCAAGATTTTTCAGAGGCAAGCCATGAATCCAATAAAATGGATGTAATTTCTGTTGCTCTCGTGCTCAGGCAGCAATGCTGTTACTTGGCACGGTAAACTGTAAATAGAGTAAGCACACTGAATCTGTGGGGATTTGGTGAGACAGCTCTTCTGTAAAGTCCATGGATGGAAGCAGGCCTACAGTAGTTGTGATTTAGTATGCTAAGAAACAGGATTGCAGCTTCAGATTTTTAAACTCTAAAATTTCCTCCAACCTAATAAAAAACAAAAAACAAAACTAGTTTTGATACCAGACAGATGCAGGGAGCTGTGAACAAGAAACATTTGGATTCAAGATGGACACGAAGCGGTTAAACCTCTGGATGAAGTAGGCCGAATTGCTTCGTGCCCATCTGTAATCTGGATAGCCAGAGTTGCTCACCTGGAGTTCCTCTCCAAAAGACACTGGAACAAAATTTATACCCCATGCTAATTGTGACTTCCCCAAGCTTAGTGTGTAGCCCATCAGCCCCGCTGGGTGACCTCCTCGGGACTTAATCAACCTGATGCGTCAGAAGTTGTCCAAGCCTCCTGGACAGGGCTACAAAATCAGAGCAAGTCTTTCCCCAGCCTAAGTGTTCCTACGTTTCCATGCAGTGCACGTGCCTGCCTTGTAAGACCCTCAGTGGATTGTGCGGTGTTATAGAACTTCTAGGATTTACATCTTTAATTTCCCAAGGGGGTCAGGTCAACCCGTGGCCCATCCAGGTTGACGCCTCCTTCCTTAGCCTCTTCAGGGATGGCGTATATGGACCTCTTTCCTCACAGCCCTCCCCTCCCCACAACCAACCCCAGCTTAGCTCCGCTGCACCATGACTTTGCTATCTATCATTCTGTCAGCCATGTTTACCTCAACAATTGCGGCCTTCTTTTTCGCAGGCAGACAGCTCGGAGCTTTAGCCATGCAGGCCTCCATTTGGTCGGGCTTTTTTTTTTTATAAACATATATTTAACCTGTCAGCCTGCAGCTCATCCATTTATATCTCAAACTTCTCCCCACTGAATTTAAAAATTGGGAATGTGTCAGCCATCGGCAAACTAGTTTTGCCTCTGTGCCTGGAGGCTGAGAGGAAGATTCAAGAGCTGTTCAGAGCTGGTTCCGAAACAGCATTACCAGTCGGAATTTCCTCTCTACCCCAGCCATTATTTTCACTTGGAGTGTGCCTTGTTTGCATATTAATCTTTTTTCCCTTTCCTTTTTTTACATAATTTGATTTAGTTCGTAGTCTCCATCCCTGAAGCTCCCAGCATCTTGCATAAATATTTAAAAACGGATACACATCTCCACACAGACACGGGGGGGGGGGGGGGGGAGGATAACAAGTGGCACGTGCAAGCGCGCCCCACGCATTTCCACAACAGGCATGTACACTTGTATTGTGTGCATGTGGGGACGTGTACAGCTCGATGTGCACACTGACAGAAAGAAGCCTGTCTCATTAAGTCAGGCAATGCTCTGCCAAACTTATTCTTTCATGCATGGCCTTGCTAATTGGGAAGAGTGCTGTCCTTTGAGGAGTGCCTGCATTCCTTACAACACAGAACACTGCACCACCTGCTTGCAAGTAGAGAAATAACTTCACTGCGCAGTTTGGAACACCTCAGGGGGTTTAAGTTCTACCTCATGCTTGACTCATGCAACCTAATTCACTCTTTTTTGATGAGTCACGATGAGGCCATACCAGGTGATGAATTAATGCGAACTGTCCAGGAGGAGAATGGGAAGAAACAAAGAAAAATTAGTTCAGCAGCAACGAGCAATGGGTTGGGGGTCCCTGGCAGTGGAGGCTAGGAGCTGCGACTTCAAATCCCCACTGTGTCTCTCAGCAGAGGGGCAACCCAAGATGGCCTCAAGCATGTGTGGATGATGTGGTAAAATGCCCTATCACCCTTTCAGCCTCTAACAAACTGCACAGGTGGTCTACCTTACATGATTACATTGACTGATTTCATAAATACACCTGTGTTCTCTATGTTAGTTCCATTCCTCATAAAGGGATTTTTATTCGTTTCTTTAACTGCTCGTGTTCTCTTTTAGCTTTAATGTTGCCACTTAATGCTGTAAGATGCCCCTCAATTCCCTGTCCTTAAACTTGAATGTGTCTTAAATGTACTAGGCTGTATACTGTCCCTCACTACTGTAAGCTTCCTTGGGTCCTTTTCCAAGGAGAGAGGCAGGGTATAAATATTCATGAATGAATGAATGAATGAATGAATGAATGAATGAATGAATATGATATATCCCAATGTTTCCATTGCAGAAGGAGGCATAATGCCAAACTACAGCTCCCATCATTCCAGGTAATGCCTCCTGAGGAAGATGGGACTTCTGATCCAACACAATTTTGTGCATGTGGACTTTAAGCTATCGGGAGGGGAGGGAAGCTATGGGATGTGGTCCCTGGAGGAGGAGGAGGAGGAGGAGGAGGAGGAGGAGGAGGAGGAGGAGGAGGAGGAGAAGAAGAAGAAGAAGCTCTGCAGCGGAGCAGGGATCTGAACTGAGGGATCTCAGGAGGCCTGGCCAGTCCCCGACACCACAGTGGCTGACCAGGGATGTTGGGAAGCAGAGCTCATTGCTTTCTTGGGGTGCTACCTATCCTTGCCGTGGATGCTCAGTAACGTGGGATTGCGCAGGGAGAGGGGGAGAAGAAGGTGGGGAGAGAAGGAGGAGAGGAGAAGCCAGCTCCAAGATTGCAATTAATCAATCCCCTCCGTTCTCCCAAAGCTATAAAGTTTAGGCGCTGGAGGATAAATGGAACTGGCATTTGCAAGATGAAAGGCCATCCTTCATAAGCCATTCTTAGCATGGGTGGCGCTGGCGTGCCTGTTTACCATAAAGAATCTGTATGGAAAGCATGGTTTTGAAAAAGGGGCAAGGAGGAAGCCTCTTTTTTTTTAACTGTCGGGTGGGGAGATTTTTAACATTCTTCTCTCCTTCATCTCCCACCGTGGAGGATAGCTGACCTCTGGGTTTCCTCAGATGGCAAGAAAAGATGTATTGGGATCACCTCTCCGAAGAGAGCCACGCAAGGCTGCGTGCATTCAAGGATTCTCAAGCAGCCCTGAACGAAATTGGCACCAGGCGCAGTCTGGGGGATTTTAAGATGTTTTCAAAGCAAAATGAAAATGTTAGGCACATTTCTAGCCCTTAGGGTGAAAGAGAGAGGCTTAAGAGGAGGGGGATCTGAGTAGTATCAGCGGGGGGGGGGGGGGGGGAGAGAAGCTTCTCTTATAACCTTGTTGCACTGTTTCAAAGTGAGTTTTTTTGTAATCCATCAGGGGCTCCTTTCCGGGGAAACTGAGAAGCAGTTAAAATTAGCCCCAAACAGAGACATTATTCTGCTTTGGACATGGAACCCCAGTTTAAAAACCGATGTCAACAAGCCAGTATGTGTGCAGAGGAGGAAAACGAGGTTGGTAAAAGACCCGGAAGCCAAACCCAATGAGGCCTGCTGAGGGAACTGGAGATGTCTGGCCTGGACAAGAGAAGGTTGAGGAGTGATCAGCTAGCCGTCTTCAAATATTTGAAAGGCTGACATGCAGAAGACGGAACAAGCTTGTTTTCCCGTTGCTCCAGAGGGTGGGATTTGAAGCCATTGATTCAGATTTCACGGAAGAAGGTTTTGCCTGAACACTGACCCGAACAGCTTGGCGTGTTGTCCTCTAGATCTGAGGCACGGATAATGGTAAATCTGAAGGCGTAGCAAAGCCAAGTCAACACAACACATGGTCCAAGGGCACCTGTGGCTCTCCTGACAGACAAGGAGAAGTCTTGTGATGTCATAAGGGGCTTTGTTGCTGTGACTACCAGGCCACTGGGTGAGGGAGGCAGCTGGAGTCAGAATGGCTGTATGCCCAACGGAAGTCCTGTACGCCTCCCTGAAGCTAGATCCAGTGCCTGACACACCAGCCAAAGGCACTAAAAGACACTCCTGCTCCTGCTGCCTCCTGTGTTTCCACTGGAATGGACTCCGATTTGAAGAACCACAAAAAGCCTCTTTGAGTCCCAACAGTTTTTTATGGGGAGGAAACAGACCTGGAGGTGACGCCGTGACTACAGCACCACAAAACCACAGGTTAGGCTCACAGCAATTCTTGGAGCGACATCCGTTGCTGGCATTTTTGCGTCTTGTATATGGCTTGTGCTGCTTTGGCAATCCTATCCAACAAAAGTTGTTGTTCTTGTTGTTGTTGTTGTTGTGGTGGTGGTGGTGGTGGAGGAGGAGGAGGAGGAGGAGGAGCTGGACTTACAGAGCACCCCATAACGCTAACACACTCTCTGGGTGGTTCACAACATAGTTATGCGAACAACATGTTGTCCCTGCCCATCAAACTTGGCAGTCATTTACATTTATTGTTTTATATGAAACATATGCATGGCAATGTGGAGTCTTGTTTTTGAATTATGGGTGACAATAGTGCATTCTGTATGTGCTCTGAGGCACCCTTTCCTCTGTTCTTGACTCACTTGACTATGGTCGGGGATGGGCATCAATCAATTTGTCAAAGAGAATTCAGAGACCTGTTTCTTGGGGAAATTTGAAGCAGTTTAATGCATGCAAAAGGGGCCATGTACGAGTGGCAAGGCACATTTTGCCCCCATGGAAAATAGCCCTGGTACAGTGTCTGGCCCTTCCAGTTATAAAGGATCAGGTGATGGGAAAAGTCCATCTACAGTGAACCCTTGTATAACAAACGGTTTGTATAACATAACAAATTCCAGAGATAGGGGAAATTTGCTTAACATAATTGCCTATGTGGCAAATCTGTACAACATAAAAATGGGATCACTCTGTTTTCAATGCATTCCTATGGGAAATTTGTATAAAGGAAAATTTGCTTAACATAATTTCATTTGGAACGAATTAATTCCTTTATACAAGGTACCACTGTACCTGAAATCATCGTCAACATAAGCATTTAATGGAGTTGTATCTGGGCTGCTGTCACATATTCTACAAGGAAGGGAAGATGCTCAGCCAAGGGAAGACGCTCAGCCAAGAGTGAGCAAAATAGATCCAAGGTCTGGGAGCTGAGCTGGTACCAAACTTCATTTAAAAGCAAGGAAGGTCACAGTGAATTGGTGGTAAGGGAAACACCCAACATTTTTCAGGAGAAGAGGCTGGTGGGGGTGGGTAGGGGTGGAATCTTTACAGTTTGTCTTGAAAGATGGGAAGAATGATTCTAAGGGACTCCTAGGTTGGCACCTTGTCTCAGATAGAGTCTTCAGGGTCTGAAGCGGTGCAGAAAAAGGTGAAAAAAAAACAGTATGTATTGTTCTTTCCTCTTACTGGAAGCCACCTCCCCTCAGCTTTCTCTCTTTGCTGCACCAAAGGAAATCAGTAGCAACATGGACTGATGTCAGATTGGCCATGCTGCTCTGCCTTCACAGAGGAACGACGAGCAAACATAATCCATTACAGAAAACACAGCACAGCAGGTAACTTTATGGGGGGGATGCAGAAATAGTCATGTCGCCCCTATACCACCTACTTTTCATAAGCATTTATGTGTCTACACATTTCTTCTTCTTCTACACCAGTGGCTCTCAACCTGTGGGTCCCCAGATGTTCCTGGACTGCAACTCCCAGAAGCCTCCACCACTCGCTGTGCTGGAAGGGGTTTCTGGGAGTTGCAGTCCAGGAACATCTGGGGACCCACAGGTTGAGAAGCACTGAATGTTTGGACACTTGAAAGTTTATTTCTGATAATCCACCAGAGTTTCTCATATCGTAAGCAGAGTTCTGGACATATAAGCTGCTGATAAACAACGTGTTTTCCAATCTTCGGCAACCCAGGTGCCCTTGGGCTGCAAATTCCAGAAATCCTGGCCAGCACAGCTGGTAGTGAAGGCTTCTGGGAGTTGCAGCCCCAGAACATCTGGGTTACTCAAGGTTGAGCCACTGAACTACATGAATGGTTGCTGGCCCAATTATTTCCTGATTCAGTGTTGGGTTCAAGACCCTGGATAGCTCCTTCCTGGCAAAAATGTCCTATACTGTCTTTTAGTCCTGTGGCACCTTGACCCCCCGCCCCCCAGAAACCACCCTTCTGGTAGGTGCCCTCACTGAGGCAGGCATATTTTCGCCTGCTTTTTTGGCCAGGAATCGGTTTTTTTTTTAAAAAAAAACTTTTTTCCTGTGCCGCGCCGCTTGGCGAGTTGGCGTGGGCGAGTGCGACTCGATGATGAGGATGCACACTTTGCGCAGCCCAGGAGAGGAGGGGAGGGAGGCCGGGGACCCCCCCCCCAGAAACCACCCCTCTGGTAGGTGCCCTCACTCAGGCAGGCATATTTTCGCCTGCTTTTTTGGCCAGGAATCGGGTTTTTTTAAGTTTTAAAACTTTTTTCCTGTGCCGCTTGGCATCACGCGATCACTGCGATGCCAGGAACGACAACACGAAAAATCAGACCCAATTTTTCTTTAGTTGGTTTGAGTTCGAGTTCTGGCAGAGTAATTGTCGTTACCGTTTCCGTTCCGTAACGGAAACGAGAAACGGAAACGGAAACGAGTATTTCGCCAAGTCGTGCCCATGTCTATCTCTTATTATTTTTTCTAGTCAGTCAGCCTAACAAAGCTGGAATTCTATGTATAGCTGTCCCCCAACGGATTCAGATTAGAATGTGGGTTTTCAGCATGGAAGGAAACACGTCACAACATCCACTCAATAAGAGTCCCTTGACAGAAGCTTTAAACTAGAACACAGGCGAATGCATGGAGGAGAATGTATGTTACTAAATAAGAAAACAACTCTCTAAAAAATTCTGTCTAAACAAAAAAACTCCCCATGGTGTGGGAAATCAACTGCAACTTTATATAGAGTTTACAGAGGGGGAGCTGTTTAAGTCACCAGCCAGGAAGCATCAGTGATGTCACAGAAACAGAATATATCATATAGATATACTGTAATATCTTCTGTATATCTTCTCATATAGATATTAAAGAGCCTGGGTAAGATTGCCCAGATGGGGACAAACTGCCAAAATGGCTGTTCATTGTGGTTCATGCTTCATCAAGGTTGATGAGCCATCAATTCCCCCACTTGTAAAGTGATGAACCACCAAGCTGTGGGCCCATGGGAAACTGGGCTGCCCTTTTCCGAGATGGCAGCCCAGTTTGCCAGGTTTTTTTTTTTAGATATCATTTGTTGTTGGGTTGTTGTTTTTAGATATCATTTGTTGTATTTGTTGGAGTCTCCAGGTCCAGTGAACACGACAGGATGAATATTAAACAAATCTGCACTATTTGATGAATATCTCAATTTCGTGTTTTTTTTATTTGTTCCCATGTCTACTTTGTGAGCATAAGGAATGCTGGATCAGATGCCTTGATTTAGTTTGGCTATAGAATTCTAGTGGGATTGGATTCTGATTTTCCCTCAAACAAATGATATGAGCTTCTCATAATGCCTGCAGCGTTGATCTTCACTTATCTCTATATATCGTATGATGCTTCTCTTGACTTCTGCTACGTCTGCAGGCATTCTCTTTGCACTTCCCAGCACAATCAGAAGAGCTGGAAACTTGCCCTTAGAAAAGTAAAGAAGGATGACTAACACCTTCTCTGGATTTTTTTTAGTACTGCTATAGAAACACAACATATATGGAGCCTTAGGTAATACTTGGTTGGAAAGATTCTTCATGTTCCTTGAGACGTCCTTGTTTTTGTTGTTATGTCTGGTGTTACTATTACTTTGCCTCAAGGATGCAGCAGGAAGGCAGGGCAAGCATTTAGTTATAAATAAATGGCACAAATAAAACTCCAAGTAGTGCTTCGTAGAGGAAAACATACTCCCTATCTGTCAGTTGACTGTCTGATACAAAGGACAGTAAATGGATCCAATTGTCTGATGTTCCCAGCTTATGTCTTTTCCTCCGGCATTCCATCTTGAACATTTTCAAGGCAATGGCTAAAATCCTGTTGTGTAGCAGAGTCAATTGCACTAAAGTAAGCCCACTGAGTCAATGCGGGATTTGAGGAGTCACCTCCTCTGTAAGACCGCTTGATTCAAATGTGTTTCCTCTAAGTGAAAATTAATTTAACAGGCCAGTTGCAATCCATGGAAGTCTACAGAGGACTTGACTCGCTACATCCCTACTGATTCAATGGGCTTACTTGGGTGTGAGTTACCACAATAAACAATGGGATTTTGGCCAACACATAGGGCCTTTTCACACGACCCCTAAGATCTGCTGGTCACTTAAATTCGGACCAGAGATCTTAGGGGTTCGTTGCTCTTCCTTCCTCCCCACCACTCCGCACCTGTCTGCTGAGGGGAGGGAGGAAGAAAGGGGGGAATACAGACTCACCTTGGAGAAGCTGCTGGAGCTCCATTGTGCTGATTCCTTCTCTTTTGTTTGCTTTTCCCCCCTCCCGTCCCTTCTCTTAAAGGGGCGGGAGGCAAAAAAAACACCAAACAGAAGCCAGGAGAGCCCTGCACTGACCAGATTAAATCCGGACCTGGCGATTTTCACCCTCCTCGAGCAGGTACAAGAAAAGTGCGCTGGGACGCGCTTAGGTGGGCGTGGTCGCACTTAATTTCCTGCAAACTCCGGAGCTGGTGGGGAAGTCATTGTAAGCTCCGGAGCTTGCAGCCATTTGCTGCGGTGTTTAGGGTCGTGTACAAAGGGCCATAGTTAAAACCAACAAACACCATAAGATGGATCTGAGTCAAGCCCCCGCCACTTCTTCCTCTTTGTTTGCTTCCATGGGTCCATTATGCTGGACCTCTAGCCAGCCTAAACACTGGCCTTTCTATTAGGAATCTGGCTGGTACACTGGGGCTCTCTGGACACTCTGGTTTGTTCAGCAGCTCATGTCAAGTTTGGGGGATTTGGAGAGTTCCTACAGATCTGGGAGATGAACTGGGATCCTATGCTATAGGACAAGGAGAGATTTCCAGGGGGTGGTATACAGTTTGTGAGCTCTGCTTCTTTAACAAAGCTCAGGGACATTCCTTCTTTGGATATGTGCTCCAAAACTCCTCCAGCGAGCATGGCCACTGCTAGCTGGGGTGTTCTAGAAATCAAAATCCAAAAATAATAAGGACAAAGGGAAAGGCCAATGCAGAAATGAAGATCTTGCTTTGGGCATTAGAAAGCTGCCATACGAGTTGCAGCTGGTTCTGTGGTGGCATTAGAGAAGACCAAGGAAGTCCTCCAAAGCCCAAAACCCTCATATCCCCCTAGCATATCTCTGGAACAAAGGCAAGGAACATCAGCCCTGGGAAGGTATTCCCTTTCCCCCCTCCAGTCAGAACCAGTGGAAGGGAAACAAACACTCAGCAAGCAGGAAGACTCCATCATTCTCATTCCCCTTCTGTTTCTTAGCATATGTTTCTGCATATGCTGTTTGCGTGCATTGTTATGCATGCATTAGTTTTCCTCCTCGCTGGGCAAAGCTTGTTTCAAAAGAACACCTTTTTAGTCAGGCACAATTTGCAAGCCTTTATTCCCAGGGTTGCCATACGTCAGAAGCAACGTGATGGGGCACAGCAACATGCATGGTTCTGTGAGCAGGTTTATCTTTCAAAACGTGCTACAGTTTAGTCGCTGACGTACGGTCACCCCATGAATGAGAAATCTCCAGAATATCCTGTCCTCAACTGCTCTACGTGGCTCTTATAAACCCAAGTGTGTGGTTTCCTTCTCGTTTCCTTCCCTACTCCCCCCCCCCCAAAAAAGAATTGTGCCTTCTCCTGTCGTGGCTAAGACAGGAAGGACTTCATTTTCAACAGTTTTGCCTCCAGATGTATTCCCACCTTGATTGGCCCTGGGACTCTCTGGCTGTCCAAGGGATCTGCAAAGCTCTCTTCCAGCACTATATTTCAAACAATTCGTTTTGTTCCCAATCAGCTTTCTTTACTGTCCAGCTTTTACATCCATACATGGCGACTGGAAATACAATAATGTGGATGATCTTTTGCATCACCAGCTGTCAAATCCAACCCCAAGGGAAGGCCTTCTGTGGGCCTTGCTATCTTGGTCCCTGCTTCATACAAAGCACGTTGTCTAACTATTTCCCCAGGGATTTGCAAAATCCAAGCTGTCAAGGTTGCTATAGAGGGAGCTGAGCTTATCCTTGTAAATGTCTATCTGCCTCCCTCTCTTGATACCCTTAGGAGATCAGCACACTGGAGCGATCTCCTAACATGTATTGATAACTTAAAGCACTCCCACCCTTCTGCTGAATTTATTCTGGGAGGTGACCTCAATGCAAGAGTCGGGACCACTAATCAAATCTTTTATAAAACAGGGATGGCTGAGGATGAACACTCTCTGCCTCCCTTATGTGGTCTGACCAGGAGGTCAAAAGATCCGTTTTACAATGCTGGTGGATTAGCCCTTGCCAGATTTTCTATTTGCACCAATATGATCTGGCTTAATGGTCTCCTTGACTTCCCTAATGCTGGCGAACATACCTTTGTATCCCCCCGAGGCTCCAGCGTTGTCGACTATCTCCTAGTCTCGACATCAACAAAACAGCGAGTAGTACACTTTGCAGTTGGCGATTATGTCATCAGTGACCACCTTCCCTTAATATTATCTCTAAATCTGCTAGAGCATATGGCATCACCCGTCAGGGAGGCTGATAATTTGATGCCTAGGTCTAAAATCCCGGTCAATAAAGATCTGTCCACTAAATTCCATCAATTAGTGATAGCCCAAGGAAGCAGAAAACTTCTACAAGGCATTCTAGTGAACCCTGACTATTCTAGCCAAATTAAATTCTTTGAATCCTTTATAAACCTAATTTTTCATTCTTTGAGTCATAAGCCCACACTGTGCCGCTATGGGGGACCCCATAATAACCTTAATTGGTTTGACAAGGAATGCAGAGAGCTCAAGGTTCTATTGCGTGCCTCTTTCATGGTTTTCAGGCAGACCAATGCCCAAGGTGACTTAGTAAAATACTTTCAGTATCATCAACAATTAAAGGCCCTACTCCTTAAGAAAAAGCAAATTTTTTTCCATAACCAGTGGAATAAGCTATTTCAAGCTGTCGCTCATAATAACACTAGACAATTCTGGTCTATTGTTACGGGATTCTCAAGATCAGAGGTGGAGGATTCAGATGCAGTTCCACCATCTAGGTGGGTTCAACACTTTTCTGATGTTTTCTTTGATAGGAATAAGCCCACAGCCAACTGTCCTGACTTTTCCTCCTCCAACCTGCCCGAGTGGCCTCCAGTATGCCCTGAGGATATCTATAAAATTATTGTAGGTCTACGGTCAGGTAAAGCTGCAGGCCCTGACGGTATACCCCCTGACCTCCTAAAATGTGATCCAGCTTGGTGGTCTTTACTACTAGCCCCATTTTTCACAACCATCAATAAAACCGGCTTTATACCCAAAGATTGGACAACTGCCACAATTGTTCCCATCTACAAAAAGGGGGATCCTAATTCCCCAGAGAATTACAGACCTATCAGCCTATTATCGGTAATTGGCAAAGTTTATGCCAAATACCTAAGCAATAAACTTTCCTCCTGGATAGACGCCGAGAACATCTTAGGCCCTGAGCAATCAGGATTCTGTCAGGGCAAATCCACGTTAGATAACTGCGCTATCCTTTCACACTTGGTCTATAAACAGGTCAAGATATCTAAGGCTAGACTCTATGTGGCTTTCCTTGACCTGAAGGGTGCTTTTGATTCTGTAGATAGAGAGCTACTTTGGGATAAATTATCCAGATGGAATATTGATCAAAGGCTACTTCTCCTAATTAGAGCCTTGCATGCCGATACTTTATGTACGGTTAGATGCTCTCAGAATGGCAAACTAACTCAACCCTTCAAAACAAATAAAGGAGTGAAGCAGGGCTGCATTCTGGCCCCAACACTTTTCAACCTCTTCCTAAATGACTTAGCTCCTAATCTGCGGAATGTGAATAGCCATTGCCCAAAATTGGGTCAGACACAAGTTCCATTGCTTTTGTACGCCGACGACGCAATACTTCTCTCTCGCACTAGGATAGGTCTTAAACGCTTACTTAATGGTGCCACGGACTATTTCTTAGCCAATAAATTGGAGGTCAATTACTCCAAATCTAAAATAATGGTCTTTGCGAGAAAATGGACTGCCCACAAATGGCTTTGTAAGGGTAATGTTATGGAGCAGGTAAAGTCATTTAAGTACCTAGGTGTTCACTACAACTACAGGCACACCTGGTTCTCCCATCGCAAGTATGTCCTAAATTCTAGCAAGATCTCTGCTAGCGCAATCTCACGATTCTTTTTTAGCTATAGCAATCACTATGTACCAGCTTCCCTGACAATATTTAAGGCCAAAACCCTATCTCAAATCTTATATGCACCACCAATTTGGTATAAAGCTATAGATCGCACAGTGGAGAGTATTCAAGCCTCTTTTTTGAGAAGAATCCAAGGCCTACCTAAATGTGTCCCATACGCCGTTCTTTGCTTAGAAACTGGCATGATAAGGCTGAAGACCTTGGCCAGATTAAGAGCTATTAAATTCTGGCTTGGAATCCTTTACAACCCAGTTCATACCCGTTTATTATATCAACTTTTGATAGATCCTGACCTCCCAGTCGAGATCTCCGATGTTCTTACCACTCTTAAAGTAGCGGGATTGGATATTGAGCAGCTTGGCATGTTAAGTCAATCTGAAGCATATAGGACTATTAAAGACAGGCTATTGAACATCGAATGGCAAGAACTGTGCAGCGAAGCCAATACCACCAGCTCCCCACTTCAATTTAACATCCCAGTCCTACCTGGGAAGCCTGCTTTTTTTCTGACTTACCTAACATGTCTCGAAGCACGCAGAGCCTATTCACTTGCCAGATGCAATTCCTTCCCCTCGGCACTATTGTCAGGCAGGTTCAATGGAATCCCTTACTCCCAGAGGATCTGTCCATGTCAAACTAATGCCGTTGAAACGCTTGAACACATCTTCTTTCATTGCCCAACTCACGATGCACTTCATAAGAAATATCTATCCTCGATCCTCGATAGAATGCAAGGGTGGGAAGGCTTGGTTAAGCTTAGGTTCCTTCTCTCTACGCAAGTCACCTCTTATCTGGATGAGGTGGCCTCCTTTGCCTCTGAAATTATAGCAGCACGAGGATCTGGGCTTCCCTATTCCCCATCTCATCGGCTTAAGTAGCTAATGCATATATTAGAATCACCAGTTCCATGTTTGATTACCCTCCTTGCTGACTTCATTTTCTCTTGTTGTGTTGTTTTATTTTATTTTAATGCCAAGCCAATAAAGGTTGATTTGGATTTGGATTTGGATTTGGATTGGATCTCGGCCTTGGTCTCCGGAGACTTTTAGGTCTCCATACACTTTTTCTAATTCCTTCATTTCTGCTCTTCCTAGCCTCAGACTTCATCTGATTTCTTGGCTGCAGTGCCCATCTGAATTGATGACTGAACCAAGGTAAAGTCTTGAACTATTTCAGTTTGTTCATTGTCAACTAGAGATGGGCACGAAATGAACTTTTAATTCGTTTCATTATTCGTTATTCATTTCATTAGCTAACGAATTAAATAACGAACCAACCCATCAAAGAAAAACAAAACAAAACAGAAATTTCCGTTTCATTTGCTTTGTTTTTCGTTAACCCCCCCATACCTTGTTGACGCTGTTGCTGAAAGTCCTCCTGGTCCTGGACCTGCCACATGTAGAGGTGCTGGCCCCAAGCCAGTGCCTCAAAAAGCTCCTGGCTGGGAGCTTTTTAAAATAAAATAAATTTTTTTAAAAAACGAGCACCGAACCGGCCCCAGGAGCTGCGTGGTCAGCGCTCAAAAACAAAACAAAAAACCTCCCGTGATGCTGGCCCCAAGCCAGTGCCTCAAAAAGCCACTGCCGCTGCTGCCACCAGGATCGCCACCACTACAACCACCACCGCCAGTAAGTTGAACTCCAACCAGTTCAGCTGGGTTTGGTTCGTACGATTTTTTTTTTAATTTGTAAAAACCCGAACCGAACCAAGGGTGGGCCCAAAACAGAATGAACTGAACTGTCGGTTTCCTGTTTTGTGTCCACCTCTATTGTCAAACCTTATGTACTTTTTCTGTAGTCATGATTTTTGTCATCTTAACATTCAACTGCAATCCTGCTTTGGCACATTCTTCTTTCACTTTCCCTAAGAATGGTTTGTTTCTTGCAAACCATTCTTTATCTCCAAATTTTATCCTAACAGGTAGCTTCTTGTCCACAATACAGATTATACACCAGGACAATCAAGTGCTGAGGCACACTGTGTTCTTTCAGAACAACCCACACTTTTTCATGATCCACATAGTGAAAGGCTTTGCTGTAATCTATAATGCATAGACTTGTCTTCTAAAATTCTTTGGTGGTCTCCAGTAGCCAGAAGATGTTTGCAATAATGTCTCATGCCTCTTCCCTTTTGAAATGCAGCTTGAAATGCATTAGACATTTCTATTTCATATATTGTAAAGTCAATACCCTGAGCATCACTTTGCATGCATGTTGTATATGGAGTGTTTCCAGTCTCTGAGCCATTGGGATTTTTCCATATTTGTTGACATATTCTTGTTAGGATTTTTGACTGATTCATTCTCTGTGTCTTGTGATAATTCTATTCCATTTGTCCCTGATTCCTAAGCAGGTAGAAGCTCCTGAAGGTTTTCATAGCATTCACACACAAACTTTAAATCTCACTGCAGAAGGAGGTGTTTGAAACCACGCAACGGGGAATGACTGTTCTTATTGAAGGACTTCTTCGATGCAAGCTTCCTTCCTGCCATAAGTGCTAAGAAATAATTGCATGCTGTCAAATCAAGTCTGATGGATGGTGACCCTTTCTAGGATTGTCTAGCTACCGAACTCTCAGAAGTGGTTAACCGTTCCCTTCTGTTGAGGGTGTCCTGGGACTGTGAAGCTTGCCTATGGCTACCATGTGCCGTCTTTTCCCCTGGGAGGCACACTGGAGAATCAACCTGCCAGAGTCTGGCTCTACAACCAGATATCTAATCCACCAGCCAGCTCAGCGTTGCTAATAGAGTTCCACTAATCATGCTGGACTCCCTGATTCACCCTAATCTCTCTGACGGAGTGAAGAAAACAATTTAAATGAAATAGAAAGAACACTGTTACAGCTTTTCTTGCACAAAGCTGGGAAGACACAGAAAGCAGAAAAATTGTGGCTGAAAAGCCAGTCATACGTACATAAGAACATAAGAAGAGCCATGCTGGATCAGGCCAAAGGCCCATCTAGTCCAGCTTCCTGTATCTCACAGTGGCCCCACCAGATGCTTTTGGAAGTGCATGAGACTAGATATCTGTCTCCTGATACCACTCCCCTGCATCTGGCCCTTGAAGTACCCTGGTTTTAAGCCTGGAGATTACACATCTCCATCATGGTTTGTAACCTGTGATGGACTTTTCCTCCAGGAATCTGTCCAATCCCCTTTTGAAGGCATCCAAGCCAGATGCCATCATCACATCCTGTGGAGGGAGTTCCATAGACTAACAACGCACTGGGTGAAAAAAATATTTTCTTTTGTCTGTTCTTACTCTCCCAGCCCTCAATTTGAGTGCATGTCCCCTAGTTCTGGTATTTTGTAAGAGGGAAAAGAGCTTCCCTCTATCCACTTTACTCATGCCCTGCATTATTTTGTACGTCTCAATCATATCCCCCCTCAGGCACCTTTTTTCCAGACTAAAGAGCCCCAAATGTTTTAGCCTTTCCTCATAAGGGACGTGCCCCAGCCCAGTAATCATTTTGGTCGCTCTCTTCTGCACCTTTTCCAGTTCCACTATGTCTTTCTTGAGATGCGGTGACCAGAATTGTACACAATACTCCAGATGCGGCCTTACTGTTGTTTTGTATAATGGCATTATAATGTTGGCTGTTTTATTTTCAATCCCCTTTTTGATAATCCCTAGCATGGAATTGGCCTTCTTCACCGCTGCCACACATTGGGTAGACACCTTCATGGAGCTGTCCACCAACACACCAAGATCTCCTGATCTGTAACGGATAACTCAGAGCCCATGAGTTGATAGATAAAGGCCCTTACTTCACGAGGCGCGGCGCTCCGCAGCGATATTGCCTTCGATTTGAATTCGGAGGCGGTCACGTGGCGGTCACGTGTTCTCGCTTCGCTCCCGCCCCTGTTTCTCAGTACTCATGAGCTGCAGTTTTAGGACCGATTCGAGCACAACCTCACGTGCTCCCTTCGCATTTGCATGCCACTTTTCAACGTTCGTTATTTCCCATCCGTCCTTTAAAAAAATTCCTACCGACGGCGTATCGATGCACTGATGCTGGACTGTCAGTTGCAATGGCTCTACTGATTTCAACTGCTTCCTGGCATCATTGGCAGCCCCCCCCCGCCGCCGCCGCCGCTACTCGGGTGGAGCCCTGCATGGCACAGCCGCCCGCCCTCTGCCACTTGCACGCTGCCTGCCCCAGGTGCCCTGCTCTGGCCGGGCGAGGCGGCAGCGGCTCCTCCTGCTCCTGCCGCCGCCGCCGCCGCCCCTACTCGAGCGAGGAAGTAACAGCGCAAAGCGATGAAACGATATAGCGATGCATCGATATCCCTGTTTGAATATTTTTTAAAAAAACTTGAAATAAAAGCCAAAAACCGGGACCACACGTGACGTTGGGAGCGAAGCAAGATGCGAAGCGAAAAGATTCCCGGCAGCAGCCAGGGGAACCACTCGCCCCGCTTGGAGCACAGTAAAGGGGGCGTGGTCTGGGTGGCATCGCAGCCAAAAAGGAGGAGCGTGCGGACTGAAACGATCGATTCGCACAGAAAAGAAGGCTAGCCGCGAAGTGAGCGGCTCGTGAAGTAACGGCCAAAGTTTTGATTTTTCGCCCCAATATGCATTACTTTACATTTGGCTACATTAAAACGCATTTGCCATTTCGTAGCCCATTCCCCCAGTTTGGAGAGATCCTTCTGGAGCCCTTCACAATCTTCTCTGGTTTTTATCACACGGAAAAGTTTTGTGTCATCTGCAAACTTGGCCACCTCGCTGCTTATCCCTGTCTCCAGGTCATTTATGAACAGATTGAAAAGCACCGGTCCCAGGACAGAGCCCTGGGGCACACCGCTTTTCACCTCTCTCCATTGTGAAAATTTCCCATTGACACCTACTCTTTGTTTCCTGGATCTCAACCAGTTCTCAATCCATAAGAGGACCTGCCCTCTTATCCCCTGACTGTGCAATTTTCTCAGCAGCCTCTGGTGAGGGACTGTGTCAAAGGCCTTTTGAAAATCCAGATAGACTATATCCACCGGTTCACCCAAATCTACATGCCTGCTGACCTTTTCAAAAAATTCTACAACATTTGTCAGACAAGACTTACCCTTGCAGAAGCCATGCTGATTTTCTCTCAGCAAAGTTTGTTCTTCTATGTGTTTTAAGATTTTCTCTTGGATGAGGCTTTCCACAATCTTCCCTGTGACAGATGTAAGGCTAACTGGCCTGTAGTTTCCCGGGTCCCCCCTCCTTCCTTTTTTAAAAATTGGTGTGACATCTGCTATCCTCCAGTCCCCCGGCACTGTGGCCGTTTTAAGAGACAAGTTGCATATTACCGTTAAGAGATCTGCAATTTCATTTCTCAGTTCCCTAATAACCCTTGGGTGGATGCCATCTGGGCCCGGGGACTTGTTAATCTTCAATTTATCAATTAGTCCTAAAACACTTTCTCTTTTAACCTGTATTTGATTTAATTCTTTAGTCAAGAGGGGCCGTTCAGGCAGCGGAATCTGCTCAAGGTCTTCTGTCGTGAAGACAGATGCAAATAACTCATTTAATTTCTCTGCAATTTCCAAGTCCTCCTTAATCTCCCCTTTTCCTCCCTCACCATCCAGAGGGCCAACTGGTTCTCTGGCAGGTTTTCTACTTCTAACATATTTAAAGAAGCTTTTATTATTACCCTTTATATTGCTAGCCATGCGTTCCTCAAAATCTTTCTTTGCCTCTCTTATCATCTTCTTACATTTCTTTTGCCAGAGTTTGTGTTCCTTTTTATTTTCCTCATTTGGGGAGGATTTCCATTTACAGAAAGACCTCTCCTTGCGCTTTAGAGCCTCTCTAACTCCACTCGTTAACCATGCTGGTGCCCTCTTGGACTTTAATGAGCTCTTCTTTCTTTGTGGTATGCACTTGTGCTGGGCCTCTGTTACCATTGTTTTAAACAGGTTCCATGCACTCTGAAGAGATTGGATTCTTCCAACCTTCCCCTTCAATTTCTTTCTAACTAGTTTCCTCATCTGAGGGAAGTTTGCCCTTCGAAAATCAAGGATTTTTATGTCTGATTTGCTTGACACTCTTCCTCCAACATGCATGGCAAAGGAGATTGCAGCATGGTCACTGTTCCCCAGAGACTCAGTGACATTCACATCCCTGACCAGATCCTGAGTATCAGATAGTATTAGATCCAGAGTTGCCTGTTCTCGGGTGGGCTCCATGACAAGTTGCTCTAAGGCACAGTCATTCAGCAAGTCGAGAAACCCAGTTTCTCTTTCTTGCCCGGAGCTCGCATTGGCCCAGTCGATGTGGGGATAATTGAAGTCCCCCACGATTACTATCCTGTGCTTCTGAGACACCTCCATGATTTGTCTCCTCATTTCAAGGTCCCCCTCAAGTTTTTGATCTGGTGGGCGATAGCATACCCCAACTATCACATCATTCCTTGGACCTGGTAGTTTAACCCACAGTGATTCTATGGTGGAGTCAGACCCTCTGTCAATCTCCATTCTGCTGGATTTTACCCCTTCTTTAACGTAGATGGCCACTCCCCCTCCAACCCGCCCCTCTCTATCCCTTCTATAGAGTTTATAGCCTGGGATTGCTGTATCCCACTGGTTCTCTGCATTCCACCAGGTTTCTGTTATGGCTATTATATCAATGTTATCCCTAGCTGCCAAATGTTCGAGTTCTCCCATTTTTGGTTGGAGGCTTCGAGCATTGGCGTAGAAGCACCTGTACAGTGGGTTCTGCAACAACAGCTGCTGCTTTGTTCTCCCCCCCCCACAGCTATTATTTTCAGTAGATGAACTATCACATTCCATTATTCTCCCAGTACTAATACCTGCTATGTCATCTCTATGTGATTCTCTACCCTTTCCAACCTCATTCCCTGTGGATGAGGTGTTCCGAACCGGATGTCACACAGCTCCTGTTGGATTTCCCCCAGTTATCAGTTTAAAAGCTGCTCTGCAGCCTTTTTGAGGTTGAGTGCCAGCAATCTGGTTCCATCATGATTCAAGTGCAACCCATCCCTCCTGAACAGGTTTGGCTTGTCCCAAAATGTTCTGCAGTTCCTGACAAATCTAAAGCCCTCCTCTCGACACCATCGCCTCATCCACGCATTGAGGCTTCTGAGCTCTGCCTGCCTGGCGGGTCCTGCACGAGGAACAGGTAGCACTTCTGAAAATGCTACCTTGGAAGTCCTGGACTTCAATCTTCTTCCTAACAACCTGAACTTGGCTTCCAAGACTGACCGCTTGGCCTTCCCGACATCATTGGTACCAACATGTACCATGACCACTGGCTCCTTCCCGGTACGTAACATGACCACTGGCTCCTTCCCGGTACGTAGCCACTGCAGTCCCCCTGATTCAGTGGGGATTTGGTGAGTCAGCTCCTCTGTAAGTTCTATTGATTCAACGGACCTTCTTTATTTGTGACTCACTACTGGATTTCGGCCATTGTAGCCAGCTCTGATGCACGAAAGTGGTAACCCCATTGTCCTGCCTGCGAGGAAAGCTGAGGGGGAAATTCTTCCTTCAAAGAATACTGCCAGATGTACAAACAACAGAGGGATTTTATTGGGGGAAGAAGAAGAAGAAGAAGAAGAAGAAGAAGAAGAAGAAGAAGAAGAAGAAGAAGAAGAAGAAGAAGAAGAAGAAGAAGAAGAAGAAGAAGAAGACACTGGATGTGTGGGCCAAGTTTTCCTTTTTTTAAAGGAAAAAGCACCTTTCAAAATGGGGGCTATTATACTTGAGGAACTCGTTTTACTTCTGTACCACCCTGATTCGGTAATGCCTGGCTTTTCTTAGCTTTTGTGTATTTCAGGGGCCTATAAGAAAGGTATTACCCACTGTTGTCTTCATGTTATATACAAGGACCACATCCACCTTCCATAGGTGTGTCCTCTTAATGGTGAATAATTCTTGGATTGTTCCATAATGTGAGATTCTTCCTTTCTGATGCTAGTATTCTAGCTGGGGGTGGGTGGGAATCATTATATCCTTACAGCCCTACAGTCATATCTCAAAGGGGGAAACTAGTTCAACGCACACATGCTACTGGATATAAGACCAGATGCTTTAAGTGTTGCTCCAAAAGAAAAGGTATGAAAAAGCTTATTCAGGTGTCCCCAGGATGTAAAACAAATCAGATGCTCAAGGGGGAACAGAATATGCAGGTTTCTCACACAGGAACCTGAGTTTTTCCTGAAAATAAGTGCATACTTTTCACCTCAGTCCTCCATATGAACCCAGCTGAGATGGGCACGAATCGAAAAAAATGGCATTTCAGTTTTTCATTTTTCGTTGCGGGTCCATTTTGGTTTGTTTTCGTTTTTCGTGAATTTTCTGAAAATAAAATCGTTTCGTTTTTTCATTTTTTGTTTTTACCCGCTTTTTGTGCAATTTAAAGCATTTTCGCGCATGGACGTCTCCTAACGCCCCAGATCAGAGGGAAAACATGATGCTGGCAGAGACACAGTATAAACTAGGTACACAGGGAGGCTGCAAAGGCAGCGGCAGGTGTTGCCCAGGGTGTAAGGCAGCCGCAGAGTGACTGTTCTGCGGGGCAGGGGAGGGTACTCACTGAGAGGTATGCATGCACACAGGGAGGCTGCAGGATAAATCTCTTCTTTCTCTCCCCTAAGAGCCAGGCTGCAGCCAGCAGAAACACAGAGACACACACCTGCCTGGCTGGCCTAAAGTAATGAGTTGCAGAGACAGCAATCCCACCCTAACTTCCACTGCAGACTGCAAGGAGGACGGGAGCTGCCAGAGCTTTTTATGCCCTCTGTGGCTGCCACACCTACCCAGTCTGCAACCTGGGCATGCTATTGGTTGAAGCTGTCCAAGAATTTACATGATCCCATCACATGGCTTGCATCCATCTTGTGGCTGGATTTTGTGTCATCCTTAAAGGGAAAAGAAAAAATACATCACGATGGGAGAAAGACAAAAATAAACAAACGTTTTAAGGACCACAACCCCCTGGTAGGTAATAATTTCAAATAATTATCGCTGCATTTTTACAGATGTCCAGGGTGTTTTAATACCCAAGAAATCAATATTAGGCATCTGGGAGCCATTTTGGGTCGATGTCCCCTAACTCTCCTTAAAGAAAAAAATACAGCAATCTTAGAAAAGACATAAATGCACGTTTTAAGGACCCCAACCCCCTGGTAGGTATTATCAGGCAGAATAAATAATTATCGCTGGGTTTTTACATATATTCAGGACATTTTTTAACATTTAAAAACAGCTCATTTCATTGCACGTCGCCATTAACGAAAAACGAAATGTAACAAACCTAATTTTCATAGTTCTGTTCGGTTCATTCCAATTTCATCACAATTTTCGTTACTCGTTTCCTTACATAACATAACGAATAACAGAATGAACTTTTTTTTCCGTTTCATGCCCATCTCTACTCACTGGAATAGCCTTTTAAAAATGATCTGATGCCTATATCCGTTCAATCCTTATTATTTCAACACTTATAAGCATGGCTGTCAATTCATTTACTTTGTAAACAGATCAGGTTTGGGAGCTCCATGTCCATCACACTTGTACCCTTTACAAAAAAATCAAATGCTAAGTGATAAATAGCTTTTTCTTGAACATTTGTTCTCCACCACATTTTACCAATTTATCACTTAGTCGACATCTTCCCTATTGTAACCTTCATCTCCCCTTTTGTCTGGCTTATAGCTAATTTTTTTCTTCTACACTTTCAACCACAATTTAAGTCCTTTTATTTTAATGCTGCTCTCCATTTATCGAGTGACATATCCTACCAGGTGGCAAATCAACTAACAGAAGTGACAGGAAAATTGCATGTATATGCCACTTTAGCCATCTGTACTTAGGATTTTTTTAAAAAAAGTTTTTTAGGGCCATGGGGGGGGGACCAGAAGCAGGATGGAAAAATGAATCGATTTATATTGACAGTGATGACAGCTGTCAGTCTTGACAGCTTTAAGAAAGGATTAGACAAATTCAAGGAGAACAAGGGTATCAATAGCTATCATGATGGATGCCTAAGGACAACCTCCAAGTTGTAGAGATAGGCAGGATACCTCTCAATGTCATTTGCAGGGAATCAGAAGCAGGTGAAGACATCAGTTTGGGAATACCATGAAGCAAATGGTGAGCCACTGTGTGAGACAGCTGTGGCCTGTTCCAGCAACGCTGTTCTTACGTTCTTACATGAGATGGCTCATGTAGCCTACAGAACTGCTACAAAGGGCAAGAAATGTAGTGATTGAACTGACAGCCATATGAACGGGCCCTGCATATATATTCCATGGAACGATACAGTACATATAAATATAGATTTGTAAAAAGGAGGAAAAAGAAATTATTCAAATGGTTCATTTGATTAGGCCCTCAATTGATTCCATGGGCTTGTTTTTTTTTAAGTTATTTACAGCATTACAGTGAGATAATAGTACAGATCCTGTACAATTGTCAAGGTAAAGCAAAGCAAACCACCCCATTGCGCTTAAAGCACTCTCTGGATGGTTTACAACTAATGATGCAGGCTACACATTGCCCACCACCACCAGCAAGCTGGGTACTCATTTTACCGACCTTGGAAGGCTAGAAGGCTGAGTGAACCTTGAGCCTGCCACCTGGGATTGAACCCCAGGCCGTGAGGACAGTTCTAGTTGCAGTGCAGCAGTTTAACCACTGCACCACGAGGCACTGAGGTTTGTCTTGGCTGCCTTACTTGGTTATCTGCCCATCTGCTCTGTGGCACAATGGTTAAATGATGGGACCACGTGACTGCAGTCAAGCTGTTGCTCACAATCTGTGTTCAGTCCCAACAGGCTGAAGTAGCAGGGTAGGCTCAAGTCTGACTCAGCCTTCTATCTTTTCGAGGTAAATAAAAGGGGGGGGGAGTTTGCACACTGAGAGATTGCTGTAGCACTAAGTAGCAGTATGTTAGTCAAAAGAGCAACAATTTCTGAATGTGTTGCCATTCTGGACTGTCTTGTTCCCTTCAGCCTTAATGATGGCAGTGGAAATTCTCAGTAAGAAATGGAAGATTTTCCTTTGTTTGTTTTTTTCTTTCTGTTTGCCTTTGCATTTCTCTCTCTCTCTTTTTGGTTCAGTCTTGTCATCAGTTTTGTTTGCCTTTTGATGTATACTGAGTTTTTACAGCTTCAGTGCCTGCTGCTTTTTATTTGGGTCCTGTTTTTGTGGTTGTTGATGCCTTTTGCTATTATTATTTTTCCTGGTTTTAGCTAGTCTTTTGATGTCAGCTTCCCTTGCTTTGTTGTCTCATGTTGCATTGCCTTGTTTCTCTGGATCATTTCTCCTCTTTCCATTAAAATAAAAATATAACTTTCTCTTTTTTTTGTTCCACTCATTTATTTTGTGCTGCTTTTTGTTCAGACCTTGACGGTTAAATTTTAGACATAGAATTTCACTGGACTTGAAATTCAAATGCAGATCTAAAACAATATCGAGTATGACTGGCTGCTCAGAAGAGAGGGAATGGGATAAATCTTAATAATATCTTGGCCCCAGATGTAAAGATCCAGTCGCTGAGACTTGGGAGAGGGGATAATTATAAAACAGTAATAGATTGTTATGGATGATTATATTTGCTTTACTGGAAATCAGAAGATAGTAACAGCTAAATTATTTTTATATATCACCCTTAGGCTAAATGGATTGTCTCTCCAATTTGTTCTTGGAGGAAGAGGTTGCTTTATAGTTAGAGTACTGGTCAAGAGTTTAAAAACAATCCAGGTTCTAGTCCTCATTAAGTGAGCCTTCATCTAGTTGGTCTCTTTCTCAGCCTGACCTCTCTCCCACGGCTGCTATGAAGATAAAGTAGTGCTGAATATATCACCCTTGCAAACTTCTTTGGGCTCACTGGTAAAAATTTAATATTTAAATATTACTAACAAATACAAAAATGAGCATAATAAGCTGCACTAAAGCAGCCCCATTGAAGGCATTTGTCAACTCCTTCATAACTTCTGCTGATTCAAGGGGCCCAATCTAGTGAGGCAAAACTTTACTATACTAGAGTAAGTGGCAACTGAAGTAGGTTCATTTGAAGCAATGACACTTGCAGAGGAACTGACTGATCAAATGCCTATTGGACGTCCTCTAGTGCAATTTACTACACTAAGCAACAGGATTTTAGTCATTGTTTTTAACTTTTGTATATATTGTTTGCGATAAACTCAGTCCCTTTCTTTCTTTTTTGAAAAGATCATCCATTACAATCATAAATTACCAATCATCATCCTTGGAGTTCTGAGTACAAAGTTATGCATTGCTGCACACAGAATCAAGAACACCACAACCCAACTTTAGTTATAATTGGAAATGTCTACCTTCCATGGATTTATCTAATCTCTTTGGGGCCATGAACATGTCCTTCGGTAGCAGACACCACAGCATAATAATGCATTACCTGAAAGGGGGGATAAAGCCCCCTGCATTCCCTTATTTGTCCAGAGTCTAGACCTCATAGATTTCACTTTGTGGTTTTGCATGGTAATATCAGGAAAACTAAAGAAGGCAGAGCCTGGAAATGTTACTTGTTCTGGACGGCAGCTCCCAGATTGATCTAGACAGCATGGCTACTAGAGGGATGTCTGGGAGTCACAAACCCCCCAAAATAAGATTTCTTATTTCTTTTAAAAGGGTACATCCCTCTGTGCAGGCAAATGGCATCTCTGGTAAAATTATTGTCAGTTGCACCACCGGTAAAGCAGGTTACAGTGACTTACAAAATTACCAATGAGTGACATCCTACAGCAGCCTATTCATTTCAGCCTGAGAAATTATTTTCCCCTTTCTTTTTCATCCCAAGATAGTAGGGCTGCCAGCTGACTAAAAAAGCATGGGGGCCCTGCCCTACTCCTGTCCCTTGAAGAGGTGGGTGTGCAAATGTCCTCAAATGAATACGATTTCCTTTTTCACATTCTCTCATTCCAGTACCAGCTAGGGCTGAGGCTAGTTAGCACAGTCGGCTCCGCCAGGATCTGCAGAATTCCAAACCAGGTTTCTACAGGTGAAATCCCTGTAGCCGTCCAGACAACAAACAATGGGTAGGAGTTAGCCATGGTGGAGACACAGAGCTCCAGCAGTACAATCTGCCTATGAGAAAGTGTATATCTGTGAAGATTCTCATTCATCCAGATGAGTTTATCTGGAAGTTGAGTCATGGCAACTGGACTTCTTTTTCTTGAGAGATTGAAATGTTTTGCTGATGAAGCTGTTTGGTTGAGCAGCCAAATGTTTCAGTCTCTCAAGAAAAAGAAGTCCAGTTGCCATGATTCAACTTCTAAATATGAAAAAGAACTAACAAGGGGCTAATTGGTCTCTCTCTCTCTCTCTCTCACTTCTCTCTCTCTCTCTCTCTCTCTCAATTTATTTCTCCCAAGTGTCCCAGAGATACTCTGTTCCAGGGCAGACTTGATTTTAATTTATTTATGTATTTTAACAAACTTTTTAGAGACAAGGAGTGCTTGCCTGAGCCGCACTGACATGCCTAAGAATGGTTTTTTGTGTCAGTTTAGGCAATCATACATAGCAGGAAGCAGAGAAAAGCAACACCAGCCAATCAGAGCAAGTTTAAACCACCCCTGCCAGCTGAACAAAAAATAAAATAAAAAGACAGTTCCCCACTCAAAAGAGGTGACTTCAGAACCGTCTTCCCCACATTGAGATCTTTGTTTTGAAGTCAACAAGTCTTACTTCAAATTCGTATCTGCAAATTTTGAGATGAAGAATCACCCCCTAGGCAATATGGTGACCCTGCAAATGAAAGACCTCACAGCTTGGAAGTAAACATAATCATCAGTTAATTTCTGCCCACCAAGATGCAATTAAAAACACAATTACATTGACCTCCTCAGTGGTAGCCACCCTATGAGGAGATAGCAGAAATACAGTTAAGGAGATGGAGATTGCACCTAAGGGAAACACATGGAATTGGAACAGCCTGATTTGCCTTTGTTGTTGTTGTTGTTGCTGCTGCTCCTGCTGCTGTTATTGCATGACATAAAAGCCAGAGCAAGTCAGCCCAGACTTTTCTTCCCTCATGTGTAGTTTTTCCCCCCTCCGCCACTGGGGCTTTAACTATTTTTTCTATTAGATCTATTCACATCAGCTCTGGCAGTATGATTGCTTGAACTGATCCAGAAAAGTGGGTACTGTACAAAGCTCCTGGTGGTTGGCAAGATGGCAGGGATGCTGGCAAGTCTTTGGATCCAAGTCCCAAGTCCATATCCAAGTATTTGGTACCTAGTCCTGAAACCCAAGACCCAAGCCGCTCCTTTTTTTAAAAGAATCTCTTTTTCCCAGGAAAAAAGGAGTGGATATATTTCAAGTCATGGATTGAGTCTAAGCCACAGGATCAAAAAAATTAAAAATCCAAGTCAAATACAGGTCAAGTCACTCATGCAATTTAAGCCTGACTTCCCAGCAAGTCCTGCAACTCTTGTCCCCATCCCTACAAGATGGTGGATTGGTGGCAGCACTGATGTATGAGGACACCTAGACACCAAAAGAGAGAGAGGGACAGAGAGGATGATAGGTAGCAATTGTCATGTGACCCTTGTTTGCAGCTTATTAAAGATGTTCTCATGTAGCCATGCCTACTTCAAATCTGGATGGCTACATGACAGCTATGTGAACATGCTGCAAACAAGATTGTTTGCCAGGTTCCTCCTCTCTCTGTGTGTGGCTATTTGAAACATATAATGAAATTTTCCAGCAAGAATACCTTTTTTCTCTGTGTATAGCCACATCCTTACTCATATTTCACCCTCCGTTTCCCCAGGGATATTTTTGTTTCTACTTTTTAGGTAGTGAATGGCTGTAGCACAGCAGCTGGAATGCTTGTGAGCATTGTATGACACCACAGCAGCAAATTAAATAATTCTATACTAGGGATGGGCACCAAGCAAAAAACAAAATGCTGATTCCTCAGTTCGTTACATAACGAAACAAAACAAAATGAAGTAGCGTTTCGTTGCAAATGAAATGGAACAGCCTTTTTCCCATTTAAAATGAACCATTTTGTTCCGCTTGTAAGAGGTCCACCATCAAAGAGGTGCCACCGCTGCCACCTCCCAGCTGGAAGGCGGTGGGGAATCCCCAGGTAGGGGGCTGAGACGGGAGTGCTGACATCACTGCTACCCTCTCAACCCCCTACCAGGGGATTCCCTTACCTCATTTTCTTTCATTTCGTATCGTAAGTAACAAAATTCTTTTGAAAAATTTTGTTACTTACGATATGATGTGAAATGCAGGGGGGACAAAATGGAACGAAACAAAACTCAATTATTCCATTTCGTGCCCATCCCTATTCTATACCACCAGGGTTCTGTGTGCTGTAACCCACATTTTTTGATTTGCAGCAGTTCATAAAATGCTAGAAGAAGTACATGGGGGGTAGTATGCCAGATCTACAAATCTGAGGTTCCTGACACCTATTTCACACTTTAGCTTGATTCTTTATTATTATTATTATTATTATTATTATTATTATTATTATTATTATTATTATTATTATTATTATTATTATTATTATTATTATTTTAAAAATCACTTTTTAAAAATGTTGCCTGCTGAGTCTCTGGTGCCTTGCTTCCACATATGCACTGTATCCCTGCCTAGTACCTCAGCCTAGAACAGTTCTTCCCAACCTGGGAGGTATAAAGTGTTTTCTAGGGTCTGTGGGTTTTCTGGGGTTGTCTGATATGTATTCTTTTGTGGACAAATGCCAGTTATTCAAGGCAAGCACCAAAAGTCGAAATCCCATCTTGCCATGTTTGGACTTTTGCTACTTGCCTTGAAGTAGAATTTATCCATGAAAGCTTCCATATTGTATGATTTTTTTAAAAATTTTTTACCAGTGTCCTATAAAGGTACTGCCTATTCTTGTATTTGTATTTTGTAATGGCTACGCAGCTCTCCCCTTTTATTTAAGGGGGCTCATATGTATTGCAGTAGGACCCCTGTACCCACAGGGAATTGTTTCCAGGCCACCCCATGGATATAGAAATACGTGGATAACGGCAAACGCTTTTATCCAAGGGTGACGGCAGCGGCGGTGGCAAGGGGGCGGGTCAGGAGAGGTGGGGGCAGAAGTGGTGGTGTCCCGTGGCTGCCGGACCCATGCTACCACCAGCTTGTGCCACCTCATCCTGCCGGCAGGGCCCTTACCCCTCACCAACAACAGATACGTGAACCTGCAGATGGCAAGTCAGTGGATACGGGTTTCCTACTATATAGGCCTTGTTAAATGATTTCTTCTTTGACCTTTCAGAGCAGGTCAGCATGTATATATCATATGTATGAGAAGCAGGACGCTTGGCAAGAAGCCTCTGCTTTCTGAAAAGGATGACTTTTCTCCTTTAAAAATCCCCTTTTATTCAAATAGACTTTGTGACAGGTGGCTTGGATAAATAAAGGGCAGCCACAACTCCGAAAAAGGTTGGGAGCCACTGGCCGTGAGACATCCATTCTGTCAGCCCATCATTCACTAATATGGCAGCCGTGTTCTCTGAATATAGTTGTTCTAGTATTCCTTGAAATTTACAAGATCTAATACCTCAATTATCATACTTAATGCTGGCCATTCCACATAATCCAACACCTTGGAAATATCTAATGAAATTATCCCTGCCTTGACTTTTTGTTTAAATATTCCATTTATTATGTTTAACTCTCTCCTGGTCAGATCTGCCATTTGCCTTCCTGACCAAAAAGGAAAAAAAAGTTTGATCATCTTTAATATATTTAGTAATAAAATTATTCATTCTCTTTGCTAATATCACCATGAATATCTTAGCATCTTGATTTATTAGAGAGATAGCTATATAAGTGTCAGGGGTCAGGGGGGACTTTATTCTTTTTTAAAATGAAGGTGATTATTGATTGCTTCCAGGGTGACATTATATTTCCTCTCCCCCCGCCCCCCATTATTTTATTTTAAAAGGTTGTCCTAAAAGTTTTATAGTACAGTAGTCTGATTGTAATCTGTAAGAATCACTGGTATCTAAGCTCTTATGGGCTTATGCTGCCAAAGCCAGAAAATAGGAGTGGCTCTTTTGTCTGTCTAGCCTTCTTAAGGGGGTGCATTTTTAAAATAGGGTTAGGACAGGTGGGGGGATTTAGCAGATTCTTCCAGGGTTCTTGACAAGACTTGCTGGCCAGGGATTCCCCCAGCCCACTATAGCTGCATCTTACATTTCATGTTTCTCCTTATGCTGGGGATAGATCAGATGACTGCCCTGACTGCTTCCAGCCCTACATTACTGGTATATGGGTCTATGCATCTACACCCGTGTTTCCTAACCTGGTGGTGGGTGGGTCACAGAGTATTTCTCAGGGATCGTGGATCACCTTATATGAGTTGTGTGTTGTGTTGTTACAGTCATGACCGACCCTTCGTGACCCCATGTCCATGAAGTTTTTCTTGGCAGGAATACTGGAGTGGCTTGCCAGTTCCTACTCCAGGCGCCTACAGCACCTGGTATTCCCTGGTGGTTGCCCATTCAAGTACTAACCAGGGCCGACTCTGCTTAGCTTGAGGTGACTAGATCAGATGTGCTTAGTAGACATGGGCACGACCAGAAAAAAATGATGTTTCGAGTTTTCATTTGTCGGAACGGGTCCGTTTCAGGTTGTTTCCGTTTGTCGCGAAATTTTTCAAAAATTTGTTGTTTCCGTTTGTCGTTTGTTGTTTGCACTGCGATTTAGCGCGATTTGACTTCCCAGAGCATAGGAGCGTCCCGCAATCAGGGCCGGCACTAGGTGTTTTTGCGCCCTAGGCGGCGGGCGGGGAAGGGGGGGCGGGCGGCGGGGGGGAGGTGCGGGCGGGCGGCAGTGGAGTGGGGCCATGGGCAGGCGGTAGCCACGGGCGAGTGAGTGGGCGGGCGGCGGCACAGGCCGCAGCCAGGTGGAGGCGTGGGCGGGCGGGCGGACGAGTGGGCAGTTAGGATATCACTTAGGATAGAGGTTCTTTTCTTGGCTTGCACCCCAAATGTGTGTGTGTGCAAGCAAATTGAAGTTGGGAAAATAGAAAATAAATGGTAGTATATAATATATTTTTAAAATAAATCCACACCTCCCACTCCCAGTCGAACCTCCCCCTTTATCCAATATCAGAAAAAAATCCTCAAACTGCCAGAGAAGAAATAAAGAATAAACTGCTATTCCCTTCAGAAGACAAAGCTGCAGGGAATCAAAGAAATTATTTTCTAAATTCAATTCCCTCCCTGCCTGCCTAACTTAAATCCTAAAGCCTCCAGCCTCCCTCCTCAATCTCGATCGGATCACACCAGCACCAGCAGCAACCCTCCTCCCTCAACCACATCCATACACCCGACTGCGATTTCTGGAAGGTGCCTCGGCTTTTTATGCCCTCCGAGACATCCAGAAGTGTCAGTCAAAAACCTGGCGATGCCACTGGTGGAATGGTTCAAAAAATTTGCATGGTCCCATCCCATGCCCAGCCCAAATGGGCAGGTCTAAAAAAATAAAAAATAAAATAAAATAAAATAAAATCAATACAACGTTTTATTACTATAAAAAACCCACTGCTGCTACTATAAAAATTCAGGCATTTAAAATAAATAAATTTCACATGTTTCTGTGGTGATTTGGTGTGTTTTTTGACCACGATTTCAAAAGAAAAATTGTGGTTGCCATTTTGGATCCCCCCCAACGCATGGCATGCAGCAAGACAGATGACGAGGATGACCCCCCCCCCGCAGCCTGGTGCAAGCAGCCCAGGACAGGAGAAGAGGGGGGGAGGCCGGGGACCCCCCAGAAAGCACCCCTCTGGTAGGTGGCAAAACCTCAGGCAGGCATATTTTCGCCTGCCTTTTTGGACGGGAGTCGGAGTTTTTTAAAAAAAACTTTTAAAAACTTTTTCTGTGCTTCGCATCGCGCGATCGCCGCGATGCCACAAATGGAAACGAAAAACCCGACCAAATTTTTCTTTTTTCGGTTCAAGTTCGAGTTCTGGCAACTTAATTATCGTTACCGTTTCCGTTACGTAACGGAAACGATAACCGAAAACGGAAATGACAATTTCGCCGAGTCGTGCCCATGTCTAGTGCTTAGGGCATCTAAATATAATCTTCCTTGATCTTTCAGAGTGGGATGTTAAAGTGTGTGTGTGTGTGTGTGTGTGTGTGTCTATGTAAGATAAACAGAACATTTAGGGGAGAAAGATGCCTCTACTTCCTGAGACAGGATGCATTTACCCTTTTAAAAATGTATGTCTATGCAAACGTGGTGGTGGTGGTGGTGGTGATGGTGATGGGGAAATCACAGGTTACTTGGCTATTATACAAGCAGGTTGCTGAAAACAAATCATCCTAAAACTGCAGATCTGGAATGAACCCTATGCATCACCTAGTCGTGTCCCTGTTAATGAGGCACAGTAGAGAATAGAACCCCCAACCTCAGAGACCTAAACCACTGAGCTCTCCAGCAGATGTGACTTGAAAAAGGTTGGGAGCCTCTGATCTAAGACTAAGATGTTGTCTTTCCTGTACCAAACAATACTTATCTTCTTTCCCCTACTCATACACCACTATCACCTGGAGTAACGTTTGGTTAATATATTTGTACTAATGTTAATAAAGTATAAATTTTTAAAAAAATCTATGGCATTACACTGTTCTGAAATGAAACCCTTATTATCTCACTTGGTAGCTGCCATGTTCTGGGAAAGATGGTGAAAGAATAATATTTTAGAATAAAGAGCATTCTGTTTCTTAAAGAGAGAGAGAGAGAATGAGGGCTGACAAGCTGGAGAAATTACCAGGGTGGGGATTACAGTAAACACATTGTTCATAATGAAAATCTCTGCAAGGAGGCAAAATGGAGATGGGAAAAACTGGGAGGAAAGATGAATTCAGAAAATATGAGGAACAAATGCAGGCCTTTATTTAAAAATAAAGCAAAGCAAAGCAAAGTGTTCTGCTTATATACCGCCCCATACCACTACAAGTAGTCTCTGGGCGGTTTACAATTTTGATTACAGTGTGCAGGCTACACATTGCCCCCCCAGCAAGCTGGGTACTCATTTTACCGACCTCGGAAGGATGGAAGGCTGAGTGAACCTTGAGCCTGCTACCGGGGATTGAACCCAGGTCGTGAGCACAGTTTTACCTGCAGTACAGGCATTTAACCACTGCGCCACGAGGCTCAAATATACATGCATTTCCATGACAACAGGGAAAGCTGTGAAGAAGACATCCACTAAAATTATAACAACAACTTTTCCTGCCAGTCACTGTGAGATCATGGGAAATGCCATGGTGATCTAAGGCCCTTTGCACACGACCCCTAAACTCCGCCGCAAATGGCTCCCAGCTCCGGAGCTTAAAATTGTTTCCCCACCAGCTCCGGAATTTACAGATAATTAAGATAATCCAGATACGCCAGTGGTTGTTAATCAGCTTGACTTTATGTCCCTATCTGGTGTGTGCCATTCTGTGGAGGGGTTTTTTTTGAGTGCAATGCCTTGAAATCTGAATGAATTCAGGAAATGGCAGCCAATAAAACCAAAACCAGCAGACCACAGGGAGGGGCTTATTTACCTGTACTGTTGACTTCTTGGG
The DNA here is from genome assembly GCA_037367245.1 of Phrynocephalus guinanensis. NCBI lineage: Eukaryota > Metazoa > Chordata > Lepidosauria > Squamata > Agamidae > Phrynocephalus > Phrynocephalus guinanensis. The sequence continues at coordinate 151,568,782 of CM074734.1, forward strand.
TGTTTACTTTGTCAATTTCCCCAGTGATAAAAAAAAAACTTACAAGTTTACTTGGTGACGGTGGCTATACAGTACAAGGCCCAACAATCCTTTCATCTCTACATTTGACCAGGAGCAAAAGGTTAAAAATGTTAGAAAGAAAGAAAGAAAGAAAGAAAGAAAGAAAGAAAGAAAGAAAGAAAGAAAGAAAGAAAGAAAGAAAGAAAGAAAGAAAGAAAGAAAGAAAGAAAGAAAGAATAGGTCTCTGATTTTGGAGCCTGAGGCCCAGAGTTCAGCTCCCCATGGTACACCTTTGACATAGTCTGGACTCCATGATCCATTGGATTCCTTCCAGCTCTGCAGTTCTAAGATTGCCTAACTTAGGAGGGGGCTGAGGAGTGTGTGAGTGTGTCTGGACTTGCATTGCTTAGTCTCATACCTGAATTAAAAGCAGGGGAAGGTCTCACAAGGAAAGTTCCTTCCACGAGACTGTTTCTGTTCAGGAAATGTGGGCAGCCCAGGTCGATGCAGAGTGAGGAGATGATAGATAATGGAAAATAAAAACAATGCGGCAACTCTCTGCCATTTTGCAATTTGCCAGTACAGTAAACTCAAAACGGACCCAGGAGAAATGGCCAAGGGCTCAGAGGAAGAAGCCATAAAAATGGAAGCCTCTTTTTATTAAGAAAAACATTGTGGAAACTGGAGGACAAAATACGACACTGCCGTAGCTTCACTTTTTCCTCAGAGCTGGGCTATATTTTATGGGAAATGTGCAGTAAAAGAAGAAAGAAACCCATTTATAAACTAATTCAGGGAAGACATGTCACCAGCATACTGGGAGCCTTAACAATAGAAAAGCTTCCTCACAGAAGTTTCTTGCCTGAACCATCGCCCCAAAACAACTTTACCTCATTATTTTGCGACACCACAAGCCGTCCTGGCCATCGGGGCAGCTTGCCATTTGGCTTGTTCCCTGCCTTCCTTGGGATTGCGTTAATGCCCCTTTGGAGCCAAAGATGGGAGGCCTGATGAGAGCCCAGTCAGCCATCCAATTAGACAAGGCCAGAGTGCTAGATATCTTCATTTATTACAATCACCACAAAAACTCAGAGCTTATTCTCTGGCCAGATTTAATGTAATGCCTTCAACACTATTAGCAGGTAGGTTCCAAGGTATTCCATATAACATGAGGAATTGCTCATGCGATTTGGGAGGAATTGAGTCTCTTGCACATATGTGTTTGTATTGCCCTCGCTACTCTGTACCCCACATGCAATACTTGGGCCCAATATTATCTAAGGTGAAAAGATGGCCAGATGTAGAAATAATGCAATTCATGTTAAATGACCTAGTGGAAGACAGGGTGAAGAAAGTAGCGGGTTTTATGGCATACATAGTGAATCATGCTGAAAGACCACAGTCTGTATCAATACTCCCACAGTCCCACTCTGAGCTATGTTTGACTGTCAGTTGCAATTATTGCCGTGGTTATTGCTAGAAAACCTAAATTAGGTGCTGCTGAATGTATTTTGTATATGTATTTTATTTATGCCGTTAAAGGTTTTGATTGATTGATTGAAGGTCACACAACTTTTTAAATATTATTATTATTAACCACACAGCTAACTATGCTGGATTTTGTAATACAAATCACTAGTTGAACGCTTCCCAAGCGTTTAGGACTATGTGATATATTAGTGAATTATGCGAGCAGATGCCAGTAAGGTGGCTTTCTGCAGCTGGCAGATGGTGACTTGGTCAACTCCAATTTCTTCTGAATACTTGCTTAGCTCTTTGGGCACCGCACCCAGTATGCCAATTACCACTGGGACCACCTATACTGGTTTATGCCAGAGTCTCTGAAGTTCAATTTTCAGATCCTTATATCGGGCAATTTTTTCAAGTTCTTTCTCGGTGACTCTACTACCACCTGGTATAGCAACATCTATGATCCACACTTTTTCTTCTCCACAATCATAATATCTGGGGGTATTATGCTCCAAAACCCTGTCTGTCTGTCTGTCTGTCTGTATTATTATTATTATTATTATTATTATTATTATTATTATTATTTCTAAACAGCCCATGTATATCTTTTTTAAAAGAAACTGAGGCCCACACCATCTCCAAAGCACCCTGATTGCCTCCCTGTCTTTGTTGAAGTGGCTACTAGAGTCCAAGCTGCTGTTCCCACTGCAGTTGCCACCACCACACAGCTTCATTCTTTATTTTCAAGGACCGGCTCCTGGCCAGCTCCCTCTGTGCAAGTGCTTGCCCCTTAGCTGTGAGGCAGGTGTTTGCACCAAGGCAGCAAGTCCCAGCCTCAGGCCCCAAGGGAAGCCAGGCTGCTTCTTGCAGGGATGGCAACAATGGCTTTCCTACTGAAGCCACTGCTGCCACCATCTTGGAAAAGGGCAGTCCAGCTTCCCTTGCAGTAGTGGCCAAATTTCGGCTCTCTAGATGTTTTGGACCACAACTCCCAGAATTCCAAGCCTGTATTGACAATGACAAAGGACTGTGGGAGTTGTGGTCCAAAACATCTGGAGGGCCGACGTTTGACCACCACTGTGGCCCTAAGGGAAGCTGGGCAGTCACGTTTGCCAAGATGGTGGCCATGGCGTGGACATTGGTGGTCACTTCAACAAAGGTAAGGAGATGAGGGAGGGGTTAGAAGGGGGTGGCTTAGATAGTAATGGACTGTCTTTAAAAAAGCAGTGGTGGGGGAAACCCTTTCTGGAGGCCAGCCAAGGCACTCTCTATATATGATCGCCATACCAAGAGAACAGATAGCACCTTGCCTTTGCTCTGGGAAGGGGTTCCCCCCCACCTCCGTCTGCCTATACTGCGGAGGAACAGCTGATCCATAGGGAGACAGGCAGAGGAAACCCCAACGAAGCAACAAATTAAACCGGAGGGGGGGGGAATTCGCCACCTCATATTCATCAGCATCTCTAGAAGTGATGAGATGAACACTAAGGGACAAATGCCCTACAAATCAACAATACACTCATTGATATTGCTGATTCATTTTTTTAATTCATTCCGCCATCTCTATTCAAGATACATATCCGTGGTGAAGCTTGTCATGTGTTTTCATTAGGAAGCAACAACAACAAAACCCTTTGGCTTATGCACTGGCGTAACTAGGGAGGGGCAGAAGAGTGCATTAGTCCTAGGGCACGCAGCAATCTGGGGGCACCTGTAGGGGGAGCAGGAGGAGGAAGCATCTGTGCCATCCCGCCAGCAGTCCTCCTTTCTCCCTGCTAAGGCTTGGCAATCCTTAGTCGAGGGAAAGGAGGAGAGGGAAGCAGGCAATTTTTTTAAGCAGCACCTCCGTCGATTGATTCCCCCCTCCTCCTTTCCCCCACCCTCACCCCTGCTAAAATATCCCATTCCCATCAGTTGCTTCCCTCTCCTCCTTTCTCCAGGCTAAGGATTGCCAAGCCTAACCTGTGGGAGAGAAGGAGTAGAAAGTGTGCTACGGAGGTGATACTTGGGGGGGGGGGAATCGCCTGCTTGGCACTATCCGCGCGCTGTGTTGTTTGCACAGGAGAGCCTTAACTGGAAAGGAGACACACAAAGAGGGCATGAGAAGGAGAGACCCTTCTTCCCCTCTCTCACTGTTCCTCCAGGATATGCCTCCCCTGCTGTGTGGGTGAGACACCGTTGTGGGGGGAGGAAATGGCGCAAAAACTGACTTTGTCCCTAGGCGCTCCAAATTCTAGCTACTCCACTGGGCTTATGATGTGACCAAGCCTGGTCATAAATCATTTTCATGACCTCTGTTCAAACTAGTAGTTTTCCCAGCTGTAGGTAAAGGTAAAGGTTCCCCCCGTACATGCATGGTAGTCGTGTCTGACTCAAGGGGGCGGTGCTTATCTCCGTATTCAAGCAGAAGAGCCGGTGTTGTGCAAGTCCATGGCCACGTGGCCAGCAAGGCTGGAAGGAAACACTGTTTTACCTTCCCGCGTTTTACAATGATGCCTATTTATATACTTGCATTTACATGCTTTCAAACTGCTAGCTTGGCAGGAGCTGGAGTTATCAGCAGGGTTATCAGCTGGGGTTATCAGCGGAATTCGCTGCAGCCGAACGTTGCAGCTGACAGTTTTTGGAGCCTTAGTCCACGGAGCCGCCCGATCTAATTTCCATGCAACAGCTTCCTGGGTTACAAACCAGATCTGATCCCCAGGCGGCCATTTCCTAGACTTTCAACCATCTCTTATCTCTGATCACAAATCCAAAATAATAGTAGGAAGAACCCAGAAAGGAAGATCCTCTGGATCCCAGGCAACAGGTTCCCTCCTGCCTCCATCATCAGAAGGGACAGTGCTAGAGTAGGCGGACCCCCTGGGTGGGCTCTACGCTAGGCAGCTTCATCTGTTCAACCAACTGGGTTCTGCAGTGGACTCGAGCTGTGAAACAAGGTGTGCCGGGGGGGGGGGACACTCTTGAGTGCTTACACACAACTCTTCACAGCAGTCACACCTATGAAGACCGCAAGCAGAGGGATCACGACCAATGGAGCGTGCTGTCTGTTCACCCTGCTGCTTCGTGAGGCTATGAGGCACAAGTATCTGTGAGAAGCCTCAAGGACCCGGACACTAAACCCAAGGGGAATGGGGATGAGGCAACGGTTGCAGGAATGGTTTGTGAGGTGCAGGTTGGGAAAACGGTAGAAGGTTTTCTCCTGATAGAGGAGTCAAGTGGAAAGAGTGGATTGCACAGGAAATATAAAGGGAGAAGGGAAGGAGGGGAGGGGGAGGGGAGAGAAGGGAAAGGAGCCATGGCAGAAGGACCAGGAGGCTCAAGAATCGAAGGTGTGTCTCTTCCAGAGTCCAGTGGGTCGGGGGCGAGCCAGATCTCGAGAGCTGATGCCCGACTAGGCTCGTCACCCATGCTGCAGGACTCCGAGAGGTTCCAGCTCCTCCCCAGCCTGTGAGTGTTCTGAACCTGAGTTCGACTAGTTGGTCTGCATTGTTTATGTTGGATGGGCCCTACGGTTTTGTGGGGCCTGAAGAGGTTGTTGTACACAAGGATATACCTGTTTTGAATAAAGTTATTGTTTTTTCTTCACCAACGACGCCTCCGGAGATATCCTTGGGAGAGGGCCTGACTCCGGATCAGGACCGACCCACTTACAACACCCACTGAGTTGGGTGAGTTTAGAGAACTTTGATCTGCTGCTTTAACAACAACAACAACAAAAACAAATATAGCCAACGAAGCAGCCCTCCCTCTCTGGCGAATCTCTTGCAGACCCCCGGGCAGATCTGCCCCCCCACTTTCCTAGGGAGAACTGGGTGATCACAAATAATGCTTCTGACTCTTGGCTGCTGCCTGGAGAGTGACAGGTGAGTTGGGGACGCCCACCTGTCATCCTCCCCCCCCCCACACACACACAGAGACACCTCTTCAGAATGAATGGCCTTCCTCAGGCACTTTGTGTCTCCTCATTAGTGGGTAAATGGCCATCCAGGGCCCTTATCAGACAAAAGCAGCGTCAGATCTTTGTTTTGCAAATGGTCCTTTCATCTCCCAAAGAGGCTGGATGGCCTTTTGAACAGGCTTACTCAACACATTGGCTCCTCCTGATTATCTTCCTTGCCTTTTTGTCCTGGCCCTGAATGCCAGCCTCCCACACTGCTGCTTTGGGTAATGAATCCATCCAGGCTGAGAGGATGATAGCGATCCCCGTTTCATCCTCCTCTCCCCCACCCCACCACCCATTCCCTCTTTTCTCCCCCTTCTCAGACAGCAGGGGCTCTCCTTCTGCCACCATCTGGAAACTTCATCTTTAAGGCTTGTTAAGTGATGTGATTAAGAAGGTAGCTAAATGCATTCAATGGCCTGTTTCACAGGAGCCTCGTGAAAAGGCGTTCAAACTGCCAATTTCCTCGTAATTCATCCCCTGCCAAGCGTATCTATTTGGCGGCACCTTCTCCAGATAATCACTGTTCCCATGGTTCATAAAGACGTACCCGTACCCTTCACCTAGCGTTCCTGCGTGCATGCACACACACACTTCCCAGGGATGTAAGCAATATAGATGTGTTAGATGCCTCTGATTCTGAGGTTGACCATCCCCCGCCCACCACACACACACACACACACACACACACACACACACACACACTTCCCATGCAGTAGATGAAAATAATCTTCCACCTATGTGTTGGTTGGTCTCGTCTTTGCACATCTGTAAGTGCTTCACTGATTATGAGTATATGAAGAAAGTTCATTTTTCAAAATAGCGCAAACAAGCAAGTAAGAAAGAAACACCTGGCCAAGCCCCTCTGGAAGGGGGCAGTCATTCTCAATGCCAGAGCTTACTCTTTTTGGGGGGCGGGGCGCAAGTGGAAGAATCCTTACAGTGCAGTCTGAGACACTACTCAGGGTTTCTCTGAAAGGAGGCAAAATGATTTCAACACACCCTTCAAAGCAAGCCCAGGAAAAAGAGAGGCCCCCTTCCTGAGTGGCAATCATCTAAGTGACGACTGATGTTCACAACCAGCCCTACCATTAGGCAGAATGAGGTACCAGTCTGCACTGTTCCAGAAAGACAGAAAAGGTTTAGTTAGCCTATACCAGGGGTGTTCAACTTTGAACAGGCCAAGGTCTACTTTTTCCGGCCCAAAGTGCCTGAGGGCTACTACACTAAAACCAGTACTTACAAATTTATCTGTTCCGAGCACATGCTCATAACTTACAACTTTTGTAAGTAGAGCAGAGGTTTCCCATAGGAATGCATTTAAAACCAATTAATCTGTTCTGGAGGGAACAGATTTCAATGCACCATGGCCCTTGAACTGCCCCGCTCAACTGAGACAGTGGGCTAGCAGACCCAGAACTTTGCTGGGGCAGTGGTGGTCCTTGGGATGGGGGAGGGAGGGGTGGAGAATAGAGATGGGCATGACCAGAAAAAATGACGTTTCGAGTTTTCGTTTGTCGGAACAGGTCCATTTCGGGTAGTTTCCGTTTGTCGCGAAATTTTTAAAAATTTGTTGTTTTGTTTGTCGTTTGTCGTTTCCACCGCCTGAGCCGAGCCCATTGTTAGCATTGAAAGGGGGAGAGATGGAAGTGGCGGGCCGAGCCCATTGTTAGCATTGAAAGGGGGAGAGATGGAAGCGGCGGGAGGGGTTACCCGGAGAGCTCACCGCAGATACTCGGCGACCCCAGCCGAGCGCATCCCCGTCGGGTGTTCCTTTTTCCTCCAGCTCCAGGTGCAAGCGCCTGCCCCGCCGTCCTTGCCTCTTCCTCCGCCTCCGCCTCCGCCTCTTCCCCCCCCCACTCTCACGTGATCCAGACCGTCAATCAGCGAGGGAGGCAGAGCAGGCAGACAGGTAATTGCCTCGGCAAGGGCAGCGGTGCAAGAGGGTTGGTTGGGATGAATGAGCTGCAACCCAGGGAGGGCAGTTGTGCGCGCTCCCGCGCCTTGCAGTATAAACCAACGCGCAGGCGGGCCGAGCCTGGAGTCCCATTGATGAGCTGCGTGCGAACACGTGCGTCAGCGAGGGGGGAGACTGGGATTGCTCATCCCTCCTCCCGTTGCCGCCGCCACAGCCGCCGCGGGTTCCTCGTCGTCGCAGAGGCTGGACGCGCCTGCCCTTGGAAGGCAGGGAGACACAAAGGAGCCGCAGCGCAGCAGCCCCAGCTGGAGCGAACACACATGCACACGCACACATGCGCGCCCGGGCTCCGGCATGCACACACACCTCCACCATGTTGGGAGGAGGAGGAGGAAGGCGCGCCGCCCTCCCGCCTTGCGGGATGTGGGGGGGGGCAGAGAGAGCGAGAGAGCACGACGATCAAAGATCTCCCTCCGAGCAACCCGCCTTCCTCGCTTAATCCTCCGCCGGCGCTTGGCGTTGCGCCCTTCCTGTCCCGCCGCCGGCATTTGCAGGGGGGAGGCTTTGGTGAGAAAAGGGAGGCCGGAGCTGCTCATCCGCTTTGCCATTAAGGCTTTTGGGGAAGGGGGGGAGGACAGAAGAAGCACCTTCACTAATGGGGGGAAAGCGAAAACAATCGAAGCTCTTTAGTAGGATTTCCAGAGGACACGATAGAAAGGTGGCGGTTTGTTTTTTTGTTAGGCAACAATAAGCGTCAAGGGAGGTTGCCGCCTCCTGCGCGATTAACGCGATGCCACAAACGAAAACGAAAAACCCGACCAAATTTGTCTTTTTTCGGTTCGAGTTCTGACGGCTTAATTATCGAAAAACGGAAACGGAAATTTCGCCGAGTCATGCCCATGTCTAGTGGAGAACTTAACCCCTCACTTTTTTTAATTGCTGGCCAGCGGGCTGCTTTTGAACTCTTCACGGGCTACCGGTAGCCAGCAGTCTACCTGTTGGGCAGGCCTGGCCTATACAACACGAAAGGAGGGAGAATGACAGACAGTTAAACTTGAGTGTCTCTTCCCCATTTTGTCTTTTCTAGATCTATACTATTTAGATTGCTAGTTTCAGCCTTCCTTCTTTCCTTCCTCTTTCTATTCTTTGAGGACATTCCCTATTTCCTCACTTCAAGCTACAGAGAAGCATCCTGGGAAGACCCCAGGGGGGAAGACAGAGGCCCCTCTCAATTAATTTGGTGAACTTTTTTTCCCTCCTGCACTATTTATGATTTCCTGAAGGGGGAAAAAAGAGTGAGGGGATCTTTTCCTATTTTTATCTTAATACTCATTTCCAGAATGGTTCTTCCTGCTCAGAAGCCCAATACACATGAAGGGCCCCTACCTTTGAGAAGGCTGCTCTCTAGTGACTGCCAGGGTTGCCAGGGCTGTAAAATCTTCCCTTAGGGCAGGGGCGGGAAACCTTCAGGCCCCCCCCAGATATTTTAGACAGCAACACACCAGGAATTCCAAGCCTATACTGCCAATGATAAAAGGAGTGTGGGATGTGTGGTCCTAAAATATTGGGGGGGGAGGTCTCTCCCCCCCCCCAATCTTAGGGGTGAAGTGGTATATCACAGTCCATGCATCATTAGAAGCAGAAAATACATTAGTACCCAGTGGAGATACCCATTAAGTCAGGAAGACCACTGGCTAACGCAGGTCACAGCCTGTCAAGTTATCCCACCTTCCAGGACAGTTGTGGGAATAAAATGGGGAGGGGGAAGGGAAGGAGAGAACTTTTGCCCCAACTCTCAGAGAGAAAGAGTCAAGACCCTGTCACTCATGCATCCCTTTTAAATTTAAAAACCTACGCATTGTGCATATTGCGTTAGCTGCAAATTGTTTTGTATTCAACAATACATTACCGAGACGGCGCATCAAGAAACTGGAATCAAATAATAAGTGTTCTGAAGATGGGCACCCTGGGTGTCTGCTCCATCCCAACTGCAAAAAAAGCCTGCACTGCATTTATTTACCTCCTCCCCACCAATCACCAAAACAAATCTAGCTCGCTGTAACAATCAGAGAGATTTCCCAGCGCTAAAAATTCCAGGTTCTTTCTAACAAGCTGCGATCCCATGAACATCCAAAAATGGTCCCTACCCTCCTCACCTTGTCTCCCTTGTCCCTGAGACCTAGAAGTCTCCTGGAAATTCCGGCATTATGCCAGTCAGTCAGTCAGTCAGACAGACAGACACCTTTATTGGCATAAATAAATAAATAGAGAGAGAGAGAGAGAGAGAGAGAGAGAGAGAGAGAGAGAGAGATATAAAATAGACAATGGACAATGCCTGAGGTCACCGGGTTAGGGGTTGCTCTGAATAGAAACAAGCAGGCTGAAGTCTCTGGCTTCTAGAACAGACTGAACGCTGTTGCTGGGTGACAGTACTAGTATCAACGCAAACAGTTGGGGGAGCCCCTGGAGAGTTAGGACAAGCTAAGTGGAGGAGGAGTGGACAGAACAAACCAAGTCTGGCAGTTTTCATTGAGAGCCTCTTTGTTTTGCCCCTCAAGAGTAACAGGGAGAGATGACAGAGGAAAATCAAGTGCTCCACTGAGGAAAAGAAAAGTAAGGAGTAAGATCGGTGCTAGAGGTAAAGTTCTCCCTTTATTGTCCACCCATTTTGGTTGCTTGGCTGTGCTGAAATAACAGTTGAAATCAGGTACATATTATTGCTGTTTTTATTCCTTTAAAACCTTTTCACAGGCTAAACAGTATATAAAACTATAAGCCATTAAGACCAGGGATCTTAATGAACACATATCCATCCCAATCATAAGGCCCTACTTCTGCCCTGAGACTGGTTATATATACGAAAGCTTGCTTTTTGGGGTACTACAAAGCTCAGAATCCACCAACCACCAGCTTGGTCACTATCCGAGCAGAACAGAGCCAAACAAAGCCAAGCATTCTGCTTCCGTAGCGCCCAATAGTACTTTAAGCACTGTAAGCCACCTTGGGTCCTTTTCCAAGGGGGAAGGTGGGATATAAATATTCAAAATAAATAAATAAATAAATTTAGAATTTAATTATGCTGGTCAAACAGAGTCGGGCCTGGCTAGTACTTGGAAGGGCAACCACCAGGAACTGACAAGCTACTCCAGTATTCCTGCCAAGAAAATTCCGTGGACATGGGGGTTACGAAGACTCAACAACAACAACAACAACAACAACAACAACAACAACAACAACAACACATGGCCTCCTTCCATATGAACCTACCCATCAATTTAAGATCTAGCCAAGGAGGCCTCTTGAAAGAGCCATCCCTCAAGGAGGTAAGAGGGATGGCTTGTAGGTATAGGGACTTTTCGGCAGCTGCCCCCCGATTATGGAATGCCCTCCCAAGTGAGAACCGCCTGGTGCCGACGTTGATGACATTCCGGTGCCAGGTAAAAACCTTCCTGTTCCAGAATTTTTAAAACTGATTATTGTGGGTCCTGATGGCTATTTTAGTGTAGTGTTTTAATGTATTGTATTTATTGATTGTTTTAATTTTATTGCAATTTTGATGTTTTAATTGTCTGAACTGTTTATTTTGATTGTGAGCCGCCCAGAGACTTTTGGGTAGTGGGCGGCATACATACATACATACATACATACATACATACATACATACATACATACATACATACATACATACATACATAAAACAAGAATGCAGTCTACACATTTCTTGCCCACCCCCAACAAGCTAGGTGCTCAATTTACCAAACTCGGAAGGATGGAAGGTTGAGTCAGCCTTCGGCCAACTACCTGGGATTGAACCTGGATTGTGAGCTGCCTCATGATGCTGAGTGCCTGAACTATTAGCAGGTCCAAAAAAAGTAACTTTTCCAAGTAGCGCTCCATCCAGATTTTCTAGTTATCCTCTTAGTCTGCTCGTGTTTCTCTGGTTATCCAGAAAGTGGTGAGAGAAGTCTTATTGGTGGGGGGGAGGGAGTGGCTTGCAGTTGTTGTACCCTTTATTTGGAATTTCATTCCCAGGGAGGTTAACCTAGAATTCCCATCCAATTTCTTTTAAAAGCCCAGGAAAACCATTATCGTTTCAGAAAAGCTTTTGGTCTGTTAGAATATCAGACCACCTTGTTTCTCTTGCAGCTTCATCTTCTTTTTGCTCTTATTCACCACTTGATTCTAGTATGAAGTGTATGGTGACGTTTTGTGTTGATTTTATTATTATACTAATTTTACACTGAAAGCCACCACAAAAGCCTGTTTTTTAGACCAGTGGGGTATTAATGTAGAAGAAATGACTGAAATATCATTTGTAAAATCACTGCTTTTTATGGGGGGGGGGGGAGTACAGTATCAGCAATCAGCAGGGTAGTGAACAGCCCTCAGTCCATTTGAAGCAGCAGAGGAAAAACAGGGCAGGGAAGGGAAATGCAGCAATGACCACTGGTGAAATATGTTAGGGGCCGAAGCCACTGAGCTATTTCCTCAGAGATGGTGAGCCCCAATCATGTTACAGTGTAAAATGAGAGCCAGTCCCTGGCCAACCAGCTTCTGTACCTTGGATTGCAGGCAGGGCCGGCGCTAGGTTTTTTTGCGCCCCAGGCGAGGGGCGAGGGGTGGGAGGTGGGGCAGGGGGCGGGGCAGGGGGTGGTGGGGGGGCAGGGCGGGGGTGGGGGCACAGTGGCAGCAGCAGGGGGCGGGGCGGCAGGGGGCGGTGGATGGCAGGGGACGGCGACAGGCACGGGGGTGGGCGGCGATGGGCGCGGGGGGGGCAGACGGCGATGGACGGCGGGGGACAGACGGCGGTGGCCAGCGGGGGGGGCAGCAGGCTGGCCAGCGCCCTCTGTCCATTTTGGCGCCCTAGGCGATTGCCTAGTTCGCCTTAATGGACGCGCCGGCCCAGATTGCAGGGAAAGATTGTAACCTTGACCCTAGCCTTGAGCAGAGGAGCCACCGTTAACCACCAACTCTGAGCTATTTCCGTCACAGATGATGCCCAGTTATGCAGGGCAGCACTAATGGACTGGGTGAAACCCAAGAAGCGTTGTTCGCATCCCGGCAAAGTCATGTGGGCAAGAAGTTAATGTACCAAAGAAAGGCCAGTGGGGGGGGGGAGTTCTACTCTCTCTGGAGGAACAGGGGCCAAGGCAGTGTGTGTTCCCTTTTCACTTTTCTCACTCAGAGCCCTGATAGATTGAGTGGCTAGGTTTGCTTTCTAAAAGGTATAGTAAGGTACAGTAGGACCCCAGTATCCACTGGGGATTTTTTCCAGGCCTTCCTGTGGATAATGAAAACTATGAAAGAGAGAAAACCCACCCCGCCCAAAAAAACCTGCTGTTTTGTGACAGTAGCTTGCTTTATAGCTGTTGTTTTATGACAGTAGCTTGCTTTACAGCTCCTGTTTGTGACAGTAGCTTGCTTTGCAGCTGTTAAATTATTTATTTAATATTTTCCTTTGCCAACAGTGGATAACTGAATCAGTGGTTAGTGAATCAGTGGATACGGGGATCTTACTGTATAACTATACACCAGCTTCAGATGTAGTCCACACACTTCTGATTTTGAGATTACAGATTATAGAGGCACAGTTGCTTAACTCCAGGCCTGGGGATTGGCTGACTCGCCTTTTTGTCTGCATATTGACACATTCTTTGAGATAAGAGGGTCAGATGACAACATGCAAGGGAGCCAAGTTTAAGGCTTTTGTGACAGCCTTTAAAGGCCTATTACAACTGGGCCTGCTTTTGTTGTTCCTGCCAGGCTGATGCTGTCATCACAAGGGACCCTTGCCACCACCAAATACACTGCAATAATCCTGAGAGAGCCAGTGGATGGACTATGATTTAGACAGAGCAAGGGACTTTTGGCCCTCCAGATGTTTTGGTCCACAACTCCCACAGTCCTTTATAACTGGCATTACAGGCTCGGAATTCCCAGCTCTCTAAACCGCTCCTCATAATAAGGCATTGCTTCCAGACATTTAACCATCCTGGTTGCCCTCCTCTGGACCCATTCAAGGTTGTCAACATTCTTTTTAAATTGAGGTGCGCAGAACTGGACACAGTACTTCAGGTGGAGTACTATACTATATATCAATGTGCAGTATCTGAAAGTCTCTGTTGGTATAAAATGTCAATTGGGCTCCAGCTCAGTGGCAGCACCCCACCTTCTCTGCTACCGCTCCCCTTCCATGGCTCTTGGGGCCTCGCCACACCCTCTGGACAGTAAAACTGGCCGCTGCATCCCCGGCTGCCAATTCACAGCAGCAACCTGGCTTTGCTACACCCATCAGCTGAGCAGCTGGTGGTCACCCAAGGAAGTGCTAGCAGCGATTGACAAGCACATGCCTGTCACACGATTACAAAATGAATGAAATAACACCGACACATATGGCAAAATATATCACTAATGGAACCCAGCCCTTATTCTAGTGTAAGACATAGCTATTGTACCACATGAAAGGCAAACTTAGCCATTAAAGTTATCAGGATATTTACACACCCCAAATCCTACCCATCTTCTTACTTTGCATTGAAATTTGTTAGCATTCAAATTTGTATTTACTTATCCAAACAATCACAGGCAGGTCCTTGTTTCCTTTCATCCTCATCATCTTCTTCTTCTTCTTCTTCTTCTTCTTCTTCTTCTTCTTCTTCTTCTTCTTCTTCTTCTTCTTCTTCTTCACACAGCTGCCAGGTGTTAAGCTGGAGTTGGCCTTCTCCAATGATCGAGCTCTTTCCAAGAGCCTAGGATGACCGGAGATATCTTCATAGAATATATGCTGTTCCTAATAATGTTGCCATTTGTAGATGATTGACCAATGTTGATCTTGTCAATGCCAAGAGTTTTCAGATGTTGATCCAGGTCATTTGGGATTGCACCCAAGGCGCCTATTATTATTATTGATATTGTTCTTGCTTTCTTATTCCATAGTTTTTCCGATTTCGATTTCTAAATCCTGATATTTGGTTACCTTTTCTAACTCTTTGACGCTGACTTTTGTGTCTCCTGGTATTGCCATATTGACAATTTGAACTTTGTTTTCTTACTAGTATACTATCGTACTGTCTGGAGTATTGTGGACAAGGTGTTGCATTGGATTCTGAAATCCCATAGAACCTTAATGACTTCATTTTTGGTCACCTTTTCTGGCTGATGTTCCCACCGGTTCTTGCTTGATGGTAGATTGAATTTTTTACATATGTGCCAGCGGAGCATGCTGCTACTTTATTATGGCGGGCTAAATAATCAGTCTGAGCAATTTTGGGGCAACAGCTAATGGTGTGATCTACAGTTTCATCCTTTTCTTTGCACAATCAACAGTTACTATCTTTTGATGGTTTATCAATTTTCGCCTTTAAGGCATTTGTTCTTAAAGCTTGATTTTGAGCTGCCATGATTAGTCCTTCAGTTTCTTTCTTCAATGTTGGCTTTCTTAGCCAAAGCCATGTTTGTTCTTGGTTGATCTTATCATTGGTGTCTCTTATAAACTGACCATGCAGTGCTTTATGATGCCAGTAGTAGTAGTAGTAGTAGTAGTAGTAGTAGTAGTAGTAGTAGTAGTTGTTGTTGTTGTTTATTTATTTATTTATTATTTATTATTGAATTTATATCCCGCCCATCTTCCCAACGGGAACTCTGAGCGGCGAACAAAGCAATGCAAATCAAGAAATACACACAATTGAGTACAATAAAACACAATAAGAAACATAATCAACAGATCAACATAAATCAATAGGAAGCAAAGTTGTTATTATTATTATTGTTGTTATTATTATTATTGTTGTTGTTGTTGTTATTATTATTATTATTATTATTATTATTATTATTATTATTATTATTATTATTATTAGAGATGGGCACGAAATGAACAATTTTTCATTTCCATTTTCGTTTTTTCGTTTCGTTACGCAACAAAATGACAAACGAATTTTGTCTCTAAAATGAAACGAAATGAACAGAAACACCAGAAATTTTGTCGTCCGTTTCGTTTTCGTTACGGCAATGTATTGAACTGCTTTAAATGCTAAAAAAAATCACAAAAAATGAAATAAATGGTAACAAAATGGTAACAAAACAAATGAAAACGAAAATGATTTTTGCAAAAATTCGCGAAAAACGGAAACAAACCGAAACAGACCCGCTAAACGACAAACATCTATTATTATTATTATTATTATTATTATTATTATTATTATTATTATTATTATTATTATTATTATTATTATTATTGTTGTTGTTGTTATTATTATTGTTATTATTAATTAACTCAGTGTGGAAACCAGGCTATAGGTAAGAATTTGTCTGTTTTGCTTTGGTGCCTGCATGTGTTCTCCTGTCTCAGCCGACCGCCAAAACTTAAGCATTCTTCCTCCCACTTCTTTGACTTTTACTATGTATTAAATATGGCACTGATGACTTTAATCAGTTTAATTGGTAGATTAGTGAGCTGAGCTTGTGTTGATTGATGGTTGGGGTTGCAATTTTAATCAGTGAGGGCAAATTTTGTTTTACGCACTTTTGAAGCCATTTTGGTGTTGATGGCGTTTAATAACAGGGAAGGGGAAAAAAGACAACATTCACGTTGACCTTCCCTTTGCTGTCACAACGAGTAGTCTTTTTTCACGCTTCAGGACGAGCAGCCTGGGCTGAAGGCTTTCATCCTGTACAAACGGACTGAAATGTAATTAGTTCGTTAAACAATTTTTTTTAACGCAGATGGCTGATCCACTAAAATTCCTTGAGTTGATTGATGATCCTAATTAAGGATAGTCTCTTCAAGTCAACATCTCACACACAAGCACGACAACAACTTTATTGTTTCTGACCAAAGAAACAATACAATATGTGATGCAAGTCAAAGGGGGGGGAACCCCAATCTAAAAACAGGTGATTATAATAACTCATTGAGACGCTTATCATCACCAGTGCACTCATAACACGCTTCAGAACAAACACTCAGACTCGCTGATCATACCGATGACAATTATACAACCTGGTATCCTTAACAGAACAAGAACGTAGAGTCTTGGCTGCCAGTAGACACTGTGCTGCGGCACAGGTGGTGTTTATCAGTGAGCAGAATTTTACACCAATTCCTCAGAAGTACAGGAGGGAAATGACAAGATGAGAGGCGGCAGGAATCCTTCTCTAAGCTCTATATACAGCAATGGGGACAGAGCTTTAAACAAGGCCTTATATCTTCAAGCTGGCTACATCCAAAACCCCTTTGGCATTTTATTGATGGGATTCCCCTGTATCACCCTTCAAGATATGCCGAGGGCATCCGGTGGAATCTAAGTTCTGTAAAAGCTCAACGGAGCGGTGGTGAAGTCAGCACCTCCAAATAATCCTTGCAGGATCCACTTGGAGTTGAGGATGCCAAGTAGAGAGCTCTGATCAGACAACGGCAGCCCCATCTTGACGGGCACCCGAATCGAAAGTCCGGTTCCTAGGAGCATGTGGAGTGAAACGGAGGAACCTTTCCATGAAAGACTGCAGGGCTTTAACTTCTCCTGCCTCTGTCCTCCAGCCCACCACTGCTCCAGCCAGCAACATCTTGGTCAGCGAAAAAGACATATTTGACTCTCCCCCCCCCCGCCTCTCTCTTCTGCCAGTTCCTACCGCCGACATTGAATCTACTATGTCGGTATACAGGGGCTGTGGTTTCTTCCACCTTTGCTGAGGTCTACTTATGTGTTTTGGTCACGGCTACTGCAGATGGGCCTCCCGGGAGAACAGCCAGCCTGGGTCTCCTTAGGCAAGCTGTGCCGTCCCAGTATGAGTGTTCTGTACCTAGAAAGCCCTGGAAAGGGTCGTCATAATCCAGAACTGACCTGGCAACACGTAATTAATGGACACAGAGGCACATTGCGATTGTCTGTGCAGAGAAGGAAGATCTCTCTCCTTACCTTGACTACTCTCCATGGAGGTCATGTGGTACCAGCATTTCGGTTTAGCCCATATTCCATCTGGAGATTTTAATCATCCTCATCATCTTAGAACTCCAGAGCTGGAAGGGACCCTAAGGATCATCGAGTCCAGCCACTTTCAAGGAGGGACAAGCGGAGAATCAAACTCTCAACTTTTAGCTCTGCAGCTAGATGCCTCAACCACTGAGCTATCCAGCAGCTTGTTTGCAGGCTTCCATGGCCTGAAACAGCAAACCATTTGGCCTTTCATGACTTTTTCCTTCCCTTTGCTTGTTTTCACCCTGTAGCCGAACAAAGAGCTCTGAAAGTTTCCATATTTTGTATAATTTAATGTTAGTGCTATTGCCGACCTGTGTAATTTGGGAACTGGGTTTTGTCTGGGTTTTGCAAGGGCAAATCATGCCTCACTAATCTGTTGGGATTTTTTGACAGTCACAACAAGCATGTGGATAATGGAGATCCAGTTGACACTATTTATCTGGACTTTCAGAATGCTTTTGAGAAGGTCCCGCACCGAAGGCTCTTGAATAAACTTGCCAGTCATGGAATAAAGGGACAAGTCTTGTCCTGGATCAGCAGCTGGCTAAGGGACAGGAAACAGATGATAGCACTAAATGGACACTTATCTAAGTGGTGGGAGGTAAAGAGTGGGGTCCCCCAAGGTTCAGTATTGGGACCCCTGCTTTTCAACTCTACATAAATGATCTAGAACAGTGATGGCAAACCTATGTCATGGGTGCCAAAGATGGCACTCAGAGCCCTTTCTGTGGGCACCCAACATTGCCCCTTCACAGCCACCTGTATACAGGTTAAATTACTGTATTGGCACTTTGCACAAAAAATTAGTGGGTTTTGAATTGCAGTTTGGGCACTCAGTCTCTAAAAGGTTCGCCATCACTGATCTAGAAGTAGGAGTAAATAGCAACGTAGCCAAATTTGATGACAACACTAAATTAAACAGGGGAGTAAAAACTGAGAGAGATGACAATGGGGGAGTGGGCAAACCAGTAGCAAATGAGCTTCAACATTAATTGTAGAGTGATGCACTAAGGTCCGTTTCCTGGTTTGTTGCAGAGAGTTCAGACCCTAATTATATTTATAGTTTAGTGTCCTGGTGGACAGCTCAATGAAGGTGAAAAAAGCAAACTCAATGCTAGGGATTAGAGATGGGCACGGAACGAACATTTTTTCGTTTCCGTTACCGTTTGTCGTTTCCGTTATGTAACGAAACAACAAACGAAAATTGTGATGGAAATGCAATGAAACGAACAGAACCATGAAAATTGTGGCCGTTACGCTTCGTTTCCATTAATGGCAACGCGCAATGAAATGAGCTGTTTTAAATGTTAAAAAACGCCCTGGACATCCATAAAAACGTAGTGATAATTATTTATATTGTCTGATAATACCTACCAGGGGGGTTTGGGTCCTTAAAACATTTGTTTTTGTCTTCTCCCATCGCGATGTATTTTTCTTTTCCCTTTAAAATGGATGTCGCACCAGCCACAAAATGGAGGCAAGCCATGTGATGGGATCATGTTCAACCAATAGCATGCCCAGATTGCAGACTGGGCGGGCAGGTCTGGCAGCCACAGATGGCATAAAAAGGTCTGGCAGCCCCCATCCTCCTTGCAGTCTCTGGTGGGAGTTAGGGTGGGATTGCTGTCTCTGCGACTCTAGCTTCAGTCCTGCAGCCTCCCTGTGTGCGTGCATGCTGCGTACCTCTCGGTGAGTACCCTCCCTTGCCCCGCAGTGCAGTCACTCTGCGGTTGCCTTGCACCCTGGGCAACGCGCCGCTGCCTTTGCAGCCTCCCTGCATACGTAGTCTATACTGTGTCTCTGCCAGCATCCATTTTTTAGTGTTTTCCCTCTGGTCTGGGGCGTTGGGGGATGCCTGCACACGGAAATGCTTTAAAAATCACGCAAAACGCGGGTAGAAACGACAAACGAAAAACGGTAATGAAAATTTTCCAAAAATTCACGACAAACGGAAACGATCCGAAACAGACCTCTCAATGAAAAACGAAAAACCGAAATACCATTTTTTTAATTCGTGCCCATCTCTACTACAGATCATTGGGAAGGGTATAGAAAATAAGTCAGCAAGTGTAATTTTGCCTCTTTATGAATCTATGGTGAGGCCCCATCTGGAGTATTGAGTACAGTTCTGGTCACCATACCTCCAGAAGGATATTATGAAATGGAAAAAATGCAGAGGAGGGCAACCAGAATGATTAGGGGAATGGAACACCTTCCTTACCATCTGAGGCTGCAACAGCTGGGTCTCTTCACTCTTGAACTATGGCATCTAAGAGGTGGCCTGATTAAAGTTTATAAAATCATACACAATGTGGACAAAGTAGACAAGGAAAAAACTGTTTTCCCTATCGCACAACACTAGAACTAGGGGGCACTCCATGAAACTTTTGGGTGCTAGATCTCAAACAAATAAGAGAAAGTATTTTTTCACCCAGAGGATCGCTGGTCTATGTAACTCCCTGCCAGAAGAAGTGGTGGTGGCAGCTGTCAGCTTTGACAGCTTTAAGAAAGGATTGGACAAGTTCATGGAGAACAAGGGTATCAATAGCTATCATGACGGATGCCTAAGGAAAACCTCCAGGTTGGAGAGATAGGCAGGCTATCTCTCAGTGCCATTTGCAGGGAATCATAAGCAGGCGAAGACATCTGCTTGGGAATACCCTGAAGCAAATGGTGAGCCACTGTGTGAGACAGAATGCTGGACTGGATGGGCTGTGGCCTGTTCCAGCAAGGCTGTTCTTATGTTCTTATGCTCGTATGTCTAGCTCCTAGATGAGGCTTGCTTCTTTGCTTCTACTTGGAGGAGATATCCCATCTGCCCAAAGGCAAGGCCGGCCTAACTGTACTTTGTGCTGTCTCCTCTTTCCTCACTTTCAACCTGCAAATCCCCACTAAGTGCCTTCTCTTCTAACTCCCCTGATGATGACATTTTATCTCCTTTCTCTTTAGCTCTGGGGATTCCTGCTTCTGGCTGGTGAATGAGTAATAAACACCTTTTGAATGAGTCACCTTCCTCCCCACTTCCACCAGGCAATTAACTCCAGCTCTGCAGATAATAAGCTGTATGGGCTGTCATTGCCCTGGCACAATAGGCTCCGCTATGCTCACTTCAAATTAAAATTACAAAAAAAAGCACAGAAAGAGAGAGACACAGGAAACATAAGACTGAGCAACTATATTAAAAATCCTGCATTTTGAATTAGGTAGGCAAGTGGGAGATAGATGCAGAAAAGACACAACAACATGCTAGCTCCTATATTTTCTCAATAAGCAGCATGTCTTGCTTTAACTTCCTTGGATGCATTTCCCCCCCTAGTAGTGGGGCCTTGGCTCCCTACCATAGGCTGATTTCTATGGGGCATATCACTGCCCCATGTAGACATGCCATAGGGCAGTGATGGCGAACCTTTTAGAGACCTGAGTGCCTTGCCTTTTTTTACCAACATCGCCCACTCACTGTCTTTGGTCTCCAAACTCATTGGCAGAGTTGTTCTTCAGTCTTTCCTCCCCGCCCCACACCCCGCCCCCATAGCTTCTTATCAACAATAAAGGGAAACAATCATCACAAGAGAAGCTCCAGTAGCACAGCGTGGAAAAGTTTGCTTTTGAAAAGGAACTTCCAGAAATCAGAACCAGAACCAGAACTTCCAGAAACCTGATGTCACCTGCAGATCAAAGCTTCGGAACAAGTGAGGCTGGTCTTCAGACCTGTCAAGTGTCCAGTTTTGGCCGGGGCATTCACTGATCAATCACTCTTTCACGCTGTCATCCCTGATTGGTTATTTTCACAGAAATGTCCCGGGCCGGCATTTGTGTGCATGCACATAGTGAGTTTTCTGTTCTGCTATGGAAATAGGCCAGTGGTTCCTCACATTGGGTAACCCAGGTGTTCTTGGACTATAATTCCCAGAAGCCTTCGCCATCACCTCCGCAGCCCAGGATTTCTGTGAACTGCAGTCCAAGGACACCTGGTTTAACTAAGGCCAAGAACCCCTGAAATAAGTAATGGGCAGCCTATTTGGGAGATAAATGGAAAAGAGAAGATTGGGCGATCTCCTTCCTGACCTGTGTTGGTGTTTGCATTGTTCTGTTTTCTAAATAGAAAACAACCTTGGGAGGCTGCCCTTCTAAAATGGGGGGGGGGGGAGGGCTATCAAGAAGGAGGGGGCCAACCACATCATTCCTCTGTGATGAAGGACTCCATTGGCAGCTAGTATTCAAAGTCTGCTCAAGCCATTCAAAGCCCAGACTGTCATGTCTTCTCTACAAATTTGGCCGGACCAGAGACCCTTCTGTGCGCTGTATATCTGGCAGTGGCAGCTGTTATTTCTCAATTTCCAACCAGACGTAACACCATGAACTCCTCTCAAACTGGAGCTCATAATTAATCGAGGCCTTCTAGGAATCTAGACACGTCTTTGAATACAGCATTTCATGAAAGTTTAATAGCTTGGCTTCGGGAGGAAGCGGGATGTAACTTCACCCTTTGATATTTGCTCCTCCCCCTCCCTCCCTCCCTCCCTGTCTCTCTATTTTTCACATTGAGAGATGACATGGATAGGAGACAGAGGGAAAATGAGAAGAAAAGGTCACTGAGCTACAAGGAAAAGAAAGGTCCCGGAGAGCCAAAAAGCAAAAAATAGGCCAATATATTGGTCATTACGAAACAAGACAAACGTTCTTCGCCATCCTGAAAAGAATCGTCCCCACCCCCACTCCAAACCCCTGGAAACCTGTAAGCTAAAAATAATTTTTTGCAGAGTTTTGGATTTCTGGTAACATTTTCCTTTTGCTACATTGCAGCAGTTTAGAGATCCACAGAGGAGAATAGCTACAACTCTCCCAAGAGTCAACTCCTTTCTCATTAACTGGCACTTTAAAAAGTCTCAGTAACTCAGTCTGAGATATTTGTAGGGGAAAGAAGAAAAAGCTTTTCTTTGCTTACTGTTGCTTGAAATCACAGACTTGTGTATGCTGCTTTCTTTACTGCACAAATACTAACAACCAACCAGACGGATCAACAGCAACAAAACAACTGCTGCCAACTGAAGAAAGAGAGAGACGGAACACTCAGCAGAGAGGTGGGGCTGTCTTAGAATTTTAGAAGCTGGAAGGAACAATTGATCAGAGCTGGACAAATAGACAACCACCGCAGCCTAGGAAAGTCCTTCCCAATAGCTCAAACCAGAGATAGGATGTGAGGTTGTAAATACAACTTCAACATTATTGGTACTAGATATGGAGTCTCTATCTCCTTTATGGAACTGAAAGCTTAGTCTCTGGGGTTAGCAATTTGAAGTCTCTAGGCTAAACCAGCCATTTAGTAGATGCTAACGAGCTGATACACTAAGTGAACTGGAGAAGGGAAACTGGCTTCTAATGAACTTTTAAACAATAATAGAATCACGTAATTGGAAGGGGGCTAGAAGGTCCTTGACTCAAATTCCCCACTCGATGCAGGAATACAAATCAAAGGATCTGTATCATGTTGTTGTCCAGAGATTTCTCTGGAATGCCTCCAGTGTTGGAGCACTCACTCACCATCTCTCTGGGTAATCAGTTCCATTGCTGTACTGCTCTAACAGTTAGGAACTTTTTCCTGATATTCAGCCGAAAGCTGGGTTCTCATAACTTGAGCCCATTGTTGCGCGACCTGCCCCTGGGTTGATCAACAGATCAAATATTTTAAAAGTGCTGTCAAATCTCCCCGCACCCAAGGTTCTTTTCTCTCTAAGCCAAACATGGCCAGTTCCTCCAGTCTTTCCTCATAGGGCTCGGTTTCTAACCCCTTGATCATCCTCCTTTCCCTCCTCTGAACTTTCTCCAGTTTAACAGCATCCTTCTTGAAGTGCAGAGTCCAGAACTCAAGATGAGGCCTAACCAGTGGCAAATAGAGAAGAATTGGTTTTCTGAACCATTACTTAATATCAACTTTCTGACTATGGATTTTATACTCAAATGCCCTCTAAAGTGTTGGGAATGACATTTGAAAATGTTACAAAAGGTTACCTTCCCGACCTTAGGTCTGTCCAAATGCATTGTACTACAGTTCCCATACTCACTGGAGACAACTGGAAGTTATACCCCAAACATCTGGGAGATACTAATTTGGGGAAGGCTGGTCTCAAAGGCAAATACTGTACCTCACATTGTCCTCTTCATCTCCTGCCATCCATGCTTGCTGCTGCCTGCCGCCGCTGCTTTCACTTCACCTAACCAAGGGGTTTTCTCATAGAAGCATAAAGGGGTGACACCTGGGGGTTGCTATACAACTAGTATGTCCTGTCCCTCTCTCTGCTACTTTCAGTCCAGAAAAGGTAGCAACAAAGGTACCCACCATATCTGGTCCTGAATAGAACAGACGCTGAAGGGGAAAAGGAGGAGGCTGTTTTATTCAACTATAGATCAAAGGAATGACATGGAAAATAGTTGCTGAACCATGTGTGGAGTCCAGAACTGGACATGGTACTGAATGAAGATGGTGCCTAACCAGAGAGAGAGAGACTAGTACCTCAGGGGTATAACTCATCCTAAAATTGCAACTGCCTTTTTTGCAGTCACAGCACACTGTTGGCTCATAGTTTGATCTACAACCATTCCAAGGTTCTTCTCACCTGTAGAATTCCTGAGCCAAGTAGCCACCATCTTGTACAATTCTAAGATCCTTCTAACTACAGTGGACCCTTGTGTAACAAACAGTTTGTATAACATAAAATTTGTACAACAAAAAATATTCTAGAGATAGGGCAAATTTGCCTATGGGGCAAATCCGTACAACATAAAAATGGGATTACTCCATTTTCAATGTATTCCTATGGGAAATCTGTATAAAGGTAAATTTGCTTAACATAATTTTATTTGGAACGAATTAATTCCTTTATACAAGGTATCACTGTACTGGCATTCCTGAGCCAAGTATCCACGATCTTGTAACTGTGCAACTGGTTTCCACCACCCTGATCTAGGATGCTGCACTTATTCCTGTTAAATTGTATTCCGTTGTTTTCAAGCCTTGCACCCAACCCTATCAAGAGCTTTTGTATTCCCCCC
This sequence comes from Phrynocephalus guinanensis, assembly GCA_037367245.1. NCBI lineage: Eukaryota > Metazoa > Chordata > Lepidosauria > Squamata > Agamidae > Phrynocephalus > Phrynocephalus guinanensis. The sequence continues at coordinate 151,593,137 of CM074734.1, forward strand.
CCCGCCCCCGGTCATTCAGATGTTAGCTGTTCTACCCAAACTTGTCTCATCCACAAATTTGATAAGCATGTGCAAAAACTAAAGTAATTTTAAACATCGTCTTCCTCTTCAAACTGCAGAACTGGAATGAGGTTAACTGAGGTCACAATGTTCGCTGTCGAGAAGGCACAGTGGGAAAATTGAACTCCCAACCTCTGGCTCCACAGCCAGAGATCTAAACCATGGAGGTGTCCGGCAGTGTATCTCACTCAAGTGGGAAAGACTCACACCAGATATCTTCTGAGTCTGCTGCCCTGATGGCAGTCACTGTGGGGGGGGGGATTTCATACTCCGATAGCTCTGTACCCCAAGAAATGGGCAGAGCACAAAGAGCACCTAAAGGAAACTGAAGGCCTAGGAGGGCTGCTTGACCTGTTATTTCCCGGCAGTCCCCAGGACCAAGCAGATACCAGGATGTGCTGATGTAGGCAAGGAGGCCAGAGCAAACAGGAGGCCAGGAAAACAGGATATCAGGATACAACAGGCTCAGGCCCAGAAAGCCCCTTATCAGTAATGCCTCACTAGCTAGGGAGCATTCCCCCCCCCCCACCTATGGATTCTATTTCCTGTGCCTGTTTACTGAGTATGGTCTCACAGATAAGGCGTGCATCCTCCTCCCACCGAGGAACGTCCTTCCTGTATCTATTGTGCTTACTCTCTTAATAAAGACTGGGCTCAGGCAGTAGGACAAGGAGAAGAATCATCACCACACAATCACTCACATGCACGCATGCCTCCACACATTCAGACACACAGAGACATCCATGGAGTCCAGATAGAGAATGTTGCCTGAGCACCAGATATTGCACCCCGAAACTCTGTGTACGTGTTATTCGTAACGCAACAACTGTGGATGAGCAATATTTTGGTCCCTGATCCTCCATGTGGCTCTTCATCTTTAAAACAAGATAGACTGGCGGACACTTTCAAAAGAAGATATCCTCCATCTCTAGTACAGTAGGACCCCCATATCCACTGATTGATTAAACACTGATTCAATTGCCCACAGTTGGCAGAGGAAAAGGTTACATGATTAATTCAGCAGTCACAAAGCAATCTACTGTCACAAAACAGCAATTTTGGGGAGGTTTTTTTTGTGTTCTCTCTTATCCATGGATTTCATTATGCACTGGGAGGCTTGGAACTGATCCCCCGCAGATAACAGCATCCTACATTATTGACAGAGGATTGTTTTTCTTTTAAAAGGACATGCGGCCATCCTAGTCCACATTCGCCATCCCATCTTATCAGTTCTTAGTGACTTACCAAATGGCACTGGGAATAAAGAAGGCAGGACTTTAAGTGAGATGCTTTATCAGCCCGTTCGGGGAATTTAACCTATTCCAAATGCTCCAAATGAGTTAGATTTTAATTTAGGTTTACTACCCATTAGCGAATCCTACTGGGGATTTACACCAGTGTAAATGTAATTGCATGAAATCGCAACAGCAAATTGCAGTTAATGAACAAGTTATCACTTGAGATCCTGGTCTGCATGACTGGCACACAAGCAGCACCTTGTTAATTAGAGGCAATTTGTGGCCATGATTTGCACAATTACACTTCAAACACCTGAAATCCTCCGTAGCATTTTTTTTGCCACTGCTGCACAGAAGCCCCACATGAAGGAGGTAAGCTGAAGCTGCACTGCCCACCCATTGAAATCTTGTCTCTTTCCTTGAATTCTATCAGGTGGAGAGCTTGAAGTAAATGCATTCTTACAATGACTATTTGCATTCACTTTAGCTCTGATGTTTCTGAAATCGAATTAAAGTCCCATGGTTTCTGTTTTCCTCTGTGAGTTCACTTTCGAACATTCTTACTCCCAGTTGGGCATTAAACCCCTTTGTTAAATGACATGTCTGATCTTAAATTGTTTGCTGTATTGTTTGGAAGGTGTTTCCTTCGGACTGCATGCATTTCTTTTGCCTCCACGTCCCTTTTTGTTTGTTTGTTTGTTTAAGCACTGGATCAAACAGTAACATTTTAAATCACACCCAGAAATGAGTGTGGTGTGGCTCAGCCGATGGGGTCACTTCCGGATTCTCACCCCCTCGTTTGCCCCGTGAACCTTCCCAGTCTCTGCACTCTTTCATCCTTCCTGCCACCATGGCAATGCCATCAGGATCCTTTCACTATTTCTGATTTTGCCCAGGCCCCCTCTCCAAACCAAGGCCAGCATGAGTTTGCGGAATGAACCCTTTGAGTCTCTGTTGGAATATTTAGCAAGATTTACATTTCAGCCATTACAGGGTTAATGTGAATGTAGAGTATTATCGGCTGGATTTAATGTGAAGAGCAAAGCCCATTGGTTGTTGAGATCAGACCACCTGGAATGTCCTGGTAGAAGTCTAGTTAGTGTGTGTGCCTTGTATTCTTAGAGTGAAGAGAAGCATGTTCCTGGCTTAGCAAGATGGATGTTAGAATAGTTATAGCTAGAAAACCTCCCGTCCCATGTACCCTTCCCTTCTAGTTAAATAAATAGTTTTTTCATATAGTAACACAAGAAGTGACTCTCTCATTAGAGCAACTAAAAATAATCCGCAACCACCAATCCAACAAAGATCCCCATTCCCCAACAGTCTCCTTCACCATCTGTAGGAAGGACTTTTTGTTTTTCTGGTTACCTTTCCCCACAGTTGCCCTGAAGAGCCATCCAACTTGGGATCGAACCCCATCCTCGTCCAAAAGGAGTAACCCTGGCGTTCACATACACCGAAAAGATTCAGAATGAATCGATTTCACCCCCATGTTGAAATAAAAAGGAACCATGGATCTCATTTTTTATACAAACAAACCTTACTTTGCAGCAAAACAAACACGGGGGTCAGCGTGTTGTCTGAGATTTTCAAAACTGATTTTGAGAATGCAGAACCCAATTCAAATGCAGTGCTTATATCACTTGTGTAACTGTGCCCTAAGTTGCAGCACAATCCTCTACGTCTACAAAGGGAGGAGGCCCATTAAATTCAGTGGGTGTTATTTCCTGCCAAATGTTGGGGAAAGATCTTACAGCAGTGCCCTGAATCCCCCAGCACTGTTAGAATTTGAGAGTCTTAAAATTGGAATAAGAACATAGGGAATCCTATGGAAGGAGCCTCCCCAAAGAATGTGACAAGTGGGGACTGCATTTGGCGGGGCGACAACTGACCCCTTCGCTCCAGAAGCCTCACTGGATTGCTTCCGACATGGATAGCCACCGTCCTGCCTGTCTTAGCCCCCCCCCCCCCCGGCACAGGCAAAACGGGGGTAGGGGAGTGGGCCCAAACTACCAGGCAGGGTTGCCATTTCAGATCCACTGTGCAAATCATCCGCACAGATTGAAACCCGCCGTCTGTGCTGATTCGGCTTTGTAGCGGCACCACCACCGCTGGGACTTGCTAACAGACGGGAAACAGCAGCATCGGCTTGATGTCGTGGATCAGCATTTACGAGAGTACAGATAATCCGGCAGCTGGCTGCCTAAGGAGCAAAGGCAGGCAGGCAGGCGGGCGGGCATAACATCCTCGAGCCGAGATGGAGAAGACGAGGGAAATGATGAAGACAACAGATTTGTCCAAAGGAGCAGTCATGACCTCCTTGCTACCACTGTCTGCTACGTTTCATCTCTTTCCCTTTAGCTGCCGAGCGGGCTTTGGATCTGAAGGCTAGCAATTGGCTGCTTTCTCCCCATGAGCAAATCTGTGCAAATTAAGGTCTCCCTAGAGACAGAATACCTGCCTCTTCTCTGCCTGAGTTTTCAGCCACCAAAGCACGATTTTTGTTAAAGCTTTTTTGTAGTGGTTAAATGCCTGTACTGCAGGTAAACTGTGCTCATGACCTGGGGTTCGATCCCAGGTAGCTGCCTCAAGGTTCACTCAGCCTTCCATCCTTCCGAGGTCAGTAAAATGAGTACTCAGCTTGCTGGGGGGGGGGCAATGTGTAGCCTGCACACTGTAATTAAAATTGTAAACCGCCCAGAGACTCCTTGTAGTGGTATGGGGCGGTATATAAGCAGAACACTTTGCTTTGCTGTTGCTTTTAATGCCAGCCGATCCCAGCTGGATGCTTCGGGTTGCGATGGACTTTCCTTTGGGTCAGTGTTGTAGGGAAAGGGCTCTGCTTTAGCATTTTGCAAAATAAAACATCCCCAAAAAAATCAAGACATGGACACATCTTTACATTTAGATGGTTCTCCCTCAGTAAAAATCTACCAGACACTTCTCCAGCACAGGGGTGGGCAGCACACAGCCTGAAAGCTGCATGCCAACTCCCTCGACGGTATGATGCCTCCTGTTGCTTCTTTTGGAAGTCCTTGCCAAACTCAGCTACTAAAGAAAGAAAGAACCAATAAATAAATGTCTTGATGGCTCAGCGCCTAAGATCAGGCATGTCCAATGTCAGGCCTGAGGGCCAAATGTGGCCTGTTTACAAATTTCGAGTGGCCCATACCGGATGGAGGCATCAGCTTGCAGTTTTATGGTTTGCCTGCCCTTCCTGCCTCTGTCCACCACTGCCACCAACCCAGTCACCTGCCCAGCCTACCCATCCCCAGTTCCGTTGCTGCAGCATCCTCCCCGCCTCCTTGAATGTTACAGAGACTTGTCCAAAGTCTGGCCCGGGGGCCAAATACAGCTGAATGGTTGGCCCCCACACATTTTCACCTCAACAAATCTGGCCCTTATTGCAAAAAGTTTGGACACCCCTGCCTTAGATGTTTTGCTGTGGAGTCAAAAGTTGTGAGTTCAATTCCCCCACTGTGCCTCCTAGAGAGGGACTGGATGATCCAGAGGATTCCTTCCAGCTCTACAGTTCTAAGGTTATTATTATAATAAAGTCACATCTTCACATCTTCATTCCCATGCTTCCCATTCCTATACTCGACTGGGGTGCCATGGGGCACGAGGGCATTGAGGCACTCTGCCACACCTAAGAGAACCATCATCAACCCCATCCCGTTGCCACTTGGAATACCCAGGCATGGCCACCACCTTGTGTAACCCAGATAGAGCTTCATGCCCTGTGAAGCAGCCAATGAGACAGCAACCACACGATGTTGCAAACTCTGAAAAGTCCCTAGCCAGTTTCCTGGGATCTCCCCGAGAGGTCCTTCTACGAAGCTCTTGACTGTAAACACGAAATCACAGATGCTCTGTGCATGTCTTATTCTTAGCCACAGCTTGGACGTTGCTTTGGGTTTTGTTCCTTCGTCAGTTTTGACAACTGGGGCACTCTGGAAGTTGTTGTCGTCACTTTTCTAAGCCCTGTTGAGATCCCAGGCAGAACGGGCATCATGGGGAAAGTGAGCAGGATGACTGGTCAAGGATGACTTCTCAGTGGTTTGCTCTCCACTGAGCTGAGTCAAAAAGGCAAAGGGATATACAGTATGTTGTGGTAGGATGTGCAGGGTTGCGTCCTGTTTGCCTTCCTTGCCTAATGCTTACTCCTAATGGCAACCGGCCATGTTGGCTGGGCTGTTCTGGGAACTGTAATTCAAAATGAAACTTCACCCACCCCAACCCATGTTTGTAATTTCCCATGCTTGGTATTTCCTTCAGGTTGGCCAGAGCCCAGAAAGACACATTATTGTACTACCCTCCTTTCAAAATCTGTGGTTTTTTTTAAAAATAACAACATTCCATGGGGCTCAGGCGTTCCTAATAACATATCAGCCTTAGGGTACAATTTAATGGCTCATTCATCTCAGCTGGACCAGTCTAGATCATGCTAAATAGGGGCCCTTTAAGGAGCAATATGGCACCACACCCCAAGCCACCTTGTGTAGCATGAGCTAGACCAGTGGTTCCCAGCCCAGGGTCCCCAGATATTCTTGGAGTCAAGTTCCCAGAAGTCTTCACTACTAGCTGTGCTGAACAGGATTTCTGGGAATTGTAGTCCAAGGTTAATGGGAACCACTGAAATGAAATTATTTCTCTTGAAAGGGAAAGGGGGGAGGGAAGGATAACAAAAAAAGTTATCTTCCTCGTGCCTTTCCTAACCTGCTTAATGATCTTGAGAAAGCAAAGTTTCCTTTCCACTTGTCTGTGGAGGGGAAGGGAGAGGAAATTTCCTGCTTCTTTTTAATAGTTACTAACTGAAACAGCACATCAGCAGTGCTTTTGAAAGAGCTTTTTTTTTAAAAAAAAGAAGAAAGCCCTTCGAAAGCTCTGCAGATGCAGAACATGCAAAACATCCTCTCTCTCTTCCCTTCCATGGAGAAATATCACTGATTGCCAACCCTGGGCCACCCAGGGCTTCTTGGACTATAATTCCCAGAAGCCTTCACCACCAGCTGTGCACATGTCATGTGGCTGCCAAAAAAAGGGAGCGAAGCATCCTGTTCTCCAAGCAGAGCCAAACTGTCGGACATAGGTTCATCTCATCACACCTTAGTTTATCTTTGTTGCCTGTATCAATTTGGATTCCTTGGTTGGTGCACTGCGGTGTCTAACCTGAGTGACACCCCCCCACACACACACTGCACAATACATGTATGTAGAAGCCCTGGGGGGGGTGCAGTGGGGCGGGGTGGAGTCAATACTTAATCTGAGGCCTCCCTTGTGACGATGCAGCCCAGCAAAAAGTGGGGCTCAAGTGAACCAGAAAGGAAACCATCCTTGCTCCATTTACTTCGTAATAGGCATCTTTAAATGAATGGCTGGGTCCCTCAGTGGCTTTGTTCTCTGGCTGCGGAGCCAGAGGTTAGGAGTTTGATTCCCCACTGGGCCTCTTTGATTAGCGGGACTTTATGAACCACAGTGTCCCTCCCAGCTCTGCAGTTCAGAGGTTATAAACATGCCTGCTCTGATTATATTTGAATTTATCTTGATGTTTCCCTAAACTAGGGGTCCTCAACCTAAGGCCCCAGGGCCGGATGCGGCCCCCCAAGATCCTGAATCCAGCCCCTGGGACCAACTGCAATCCCCCCACCTACCCCCTGTTTTGTGAGCAAGCAAGCCTCCGCAGCTGCTTTTGGACTGTGATCTGGCCCCCAGTGGTGTCTGGGTGGTGGTGGACCGGCCCGCTGTTTGACAACTTTGAGGACCCCTGCCCTAAACCAATCAATTCTAGCCTGTGTTTCCCTCCACAGGTTACTAAATACAGGGGGTACCATCTTGTGCTGAGCATTCAATGCACCATCCTGCCATTTTCCTAGAGCAGTGGTGGCGAACCTTTGGCAATCCAGATGTTTTGGACCACAACTCCCACAGTCCTTTGTCATTGGAAATACAGGCTGGGAATTCTGGGAGTTGTGGTCCAAAACATTTGGAGTGCCAAAGGTTTGCCACCACTGCCCTAGAGCCCTCCCTACTTCATATGTGGTGCAACCAGCTCCCTCCCCACTTCCTGCCCCAGATATTGCTTGTTCTGTCACTACAGTTAGGCATACTCGACTCATCTGGTACAAGAAGATGCCTTATTCATCCTCTACCCTTTCTTCTTCTTTGAGTGTGTGTGGTACTGGTACAATAAAAGCTGCGTATTTCAATTTTAGCCTTCATCTAAGGATGCGACAGCACAGGGATAGAGACTGCGGATCAGGCCCACTTGTAGAGCGGCTCAGTGCAATCTTTTTCCCAGTGATCACATGACAGGAAGAAATGCACCACAATCCCCCTCTAACCGGGACCTTGTTGGTCCAATTCTTTTTTTTTTTGGGGGGGGGGGAAAGGTGGACCAATTCCCTGGAAGACACAGAGGTTGCTTTAAGGCAGTGGTTCTCAACCTGTGTGTTCCCAGATGTTCTTGGACTGCAAATCCCAGAAGTCTTCATCACTAGCTGAGCTGGCCAGGATTTTTGGGAGTTGAAGTCCAGGAACATCTGGGGACCCACAGGTTGAGAATCCCTGCTTTAAAGGATATCACTCTCATTAGAGCAACTCTTTCTAGGACAATCAAGCACACTCTTTAGTAGCTGCCTGGGATCACCTAAGATATGGAGATGAACTGGAGGATGTGGGGCATTGTAGTTCAAAACGTAACCTTTCCAAGCTCTGTGCCTATACCAATGGGAGGCACCCTGGCACCCTCCTGAATTTTCAGACTGCAAAGCCCCATCATCCTTGACCGCAAGCCGTCATAGACTGGGCTTGTGGGAGCTGTAGTCCCAAGCACTCAATGCTCATCACTGACCTACTCAAAACCCCAATGGCTTTCACAGACTCCGTTTTATGACACTGTTATTTCCCTGATGGAAACAAGAAGAAACAATATCCAGGCCCAAACCGCAAGAGTGGAGCAAATGAGCTCAGCTCCAGAGGCGAGGAGCCTAACCCTACCCCAACCTTGCCCTTCACTGCCAGCAGCCCATACGCCAGCTGGACAAGGTCACAGATACAGGTGGGCCTCCCTTGGCTTCTGCTGTGTTCTCCTTTGATTGGGACCCATTACGTTGCCCTTCAGAGGCTTCCTTCCGTGCTATTCAAGAGGCTGCCATAAATAGGCCGTTGATTAATCCCGGTTGCGCCTGAAGGCCTTTGTATTTGCCCCTGTTTGCTGGCACCTGCCCAGAATGGGCTCCTCCTCGTTTGAAGGGAAGCCAGGTGGAAGCTCCTCACTGCCAGCTCACCCGTTCACAACAAAGGATACCCGCTCTTCATCATCGGCAAGAGCTAATTGCCTGCTATTTTCTCCTGACGGGGTGGTTCCGGATCGTTTGTCCTCACCAATTAAGAGAGGGAAATGCAAGATGCCGTTGGACAGAAAAGCAGAAGTGGTGATTGTCCTTCAGGAAACTCCGGAGTCAGACTGCAAGGCTTCATGGGAGAGGAAAGAAAAGCCAAGGCCATGGGCAAAAGCAGACGCCATGAAGGAGTTTGTCCAGGTTTAGAGGAATATAGCCATTCCACTCTTTTCCCCTTGCAAAGAGAAGTCTTCATAGCGGGTACCCACTGATTTCTTGGATTTAGAGATCAGCTCTTGGTCTTTAAAATTTCTCTGATTTCTGATCCAACTGTTTTAGACTATGGCCACTATCTCACCTGGGGGAAGATCCAGATATTGTGAAAGTCCAGCTTTTCTTCTTTCTTGGTCACATGACTGAAGATGTGGGATCTCTGTTCCCATGTACAAAGATTTTTTTTAAGTGCTGTTCAGCAGGTCACGATGGGGGGGGGGGAAAGGGGGGGAAGCGCTGACAGCCCAAAGGGGAGGAAAAATTTTAAAAAACCTTAAAAAGTGCCAACCAGCCCCAGGAGCTGGTGGGGCTAGGGAAAAAATGAAAACAAACAAACAAATAAAAACAGCACTGACAGCCCGAAGGTCAGCTGATCAGCGCTGGGGGGAGGGAGAGAAATCTTTTTTTTAAAAAGAAAAACTCCGATCAGCCCCAGGATGAGCTGGTGGGGGCTAGGGAAAAAACGCAGAAAACCGGATCATATGCGAGCTCCCACAGACTTCTGGCTCACATTTTTTACTGGAGCAAAAAATTCCCAACTTCTCCGGTAGGTTGTGGAAAACTCGCTAGAGGGGGCATAACCAGTTTTTTTTAAAGCCTGGTGGCCATGGGGACAATATTTTTGGAAACGCTTTATCTAGAAATTTAATCAGCATTTAAAAGGATGTGATAGAGCCCTATGACACCAATTACCTAACCACTGCCTGTGCCAGCTGGTGTTGCTAGGAATTATGGGTGGAGCCCATGTAGAGCCCCCCCCCCCGGGATCATGGCAGACCTTATATGACTGAACATGGATGTTTCCTACCTCAAGTCTACTCAGAAGCCAAAAAAACCCCTGTATGGTTTTGGGAGGGAGGGATGTTTTTACCATTCTGCATGTTGAACAATGAAATGATGTTTGTGCTGAATCCTAAAAAAAATGCCACACTGGGTACACCTGCAGGCTTTCACATCCATCTTACAAGTTCTCAAAGAGATATGAATTTTGGAAGCAAAACCGACAAACTAGATGGACTCTAGTAACTTATACCAGTGTGATTAAAAATAAATATTGACATTAATTTATACAATACAGTACTACTCAGACTGTTGTGTAGATGTTTGCATTTTTAGGGGGGTTCGCGGGGGGAATGTTTCGGGATTTTTTATGTGCATGTGTGTGTGTTGGTTCTACTCTCTGGGTGTCTGTGAATTTCATTGTATGTTTATACTGTGTACACATAAACACAATTACAATAAATTTCTATTCAAATTAATACATCAATTTTCCTCTCACTGAATTTAATTTATTTTAAAAAATATTTCTTTCCTGCTTTTCTCTCCAAAAGGACCCAAGGTGGCTTGTTTCTTTATTGATGAATGTTCGAGAAATGCCTGTTGGTTTGCATTAAAAAATTCATAACATTCAGTCCATTCCTAGCCAGCACATTAAAAGTCCCTGCTGCGATCCTCAAGCTTGGACAAATCAGTGTGTGCATGCACACCTACACCCCAGAATTGTGGTGTGGGCTCTTTATCTGTCATCTAGGAAGAGTCTGAAAGTTATTATTTATTATATAGATAAGATATATTTACCCCCCCCTTTTTTTTCTTGAGAATGACCCAAGGTGGCTTACATCATTAAAAGACAGCATTTAACACTAACAATGATGAGTATACAAATACAAAAGGATAGAACAAATACTATATGAAAAAACACATTTTCATGTATAATAATCCCTTTTTTTAAAAATCCCACTCAGTCAGTCGATCACTCAGGAAAAACTTGCCTGAAGAGAAAGGCTTTTGCCTGCTTGCAGAAGGGCACTAGAGATGGGACCAGACCAGCCTCCAGTGGGAGGGAGTTCCAGAGTCTGGGAGCAGCCACAAAGAAGGCCCTCTCCCATGTCCCCACCAAAGGTTGCTGTGAAGATAGTGGGACCGAAAGAAACGCCTCTCCTGATGATTTTCATGCTTGGGTTGAGCAGCAACACGATTTTCAGCCAATGGGTGGAAAAAAATTGATGAGACTATGAATCAAGGCAAAATGCTTAGAAGTCATTTTCAGTCTGCTTGGAAAACCCTCCCCTCCCCTCAAATCCCCACCACAGGTTCGTGCATAGTCTTTCTCCCACACATTGCTAAACTGAACCTCTGATGCACATCTGATGCTGGACCCTTGTCCTGCGCAGCAGCTTTCCCTGGTCTGGACCATCTGCTCCCCCATTATTCTGAAACACCATCTGAGCGGGTGCCAGCATCACCTGCTGCGTTTGCTCGTTTTGTGCTTTGTGTTTTAAATGCTTGTCTCCTCACCTTCGTTCTGCTGAGGTGGCACCGACTGTCTTCATGATTACAACAAAGCAAAAGGCTGACGGAGCAAAAACCATTCTAAAAAGGTTATTACAGGTAAAACTCGAAAAATTAGAATATCGTGCAAATGTTCGTTTGTTTCAGTAAGTCAACTCAAAAAGTGAAACTAATATATGGGATAGACTCCTTACATGCTAAGTGAGATATGTCAAGCCTTACTTTGGTATAATTGTGATGATGCTGGTGTATAGGTTATGAAAACCCCAAATTCACAATCTCAGAAAATTAGAATATTACATGCCATCAATAACACAAGGATTGGAAATAGAACAATATTGGACCTCTGAAAAGTCTAAGCATGCGTATATATTCAGCATCCCCAGATAGCCCATCTGTGGAAGGAAGCATGAAGTGCTCCAAAATCTCCTGGTAGACAGCTGTGTTGACAATGAACTTAATGAAGCACAGTGGGCCAACACGAGCAGATGACATGGCTTCCTAAATCAACACAGACTGTGGAAACTTCACACTGGACTTCAAGCATCATGCATTGTGAGCCTCTCCATTCTCCCTCCAGGCTCTGGGTCCTTGGTTCCCAAATGAGATGCAAAAGTTGCTCTCATCAGAAAAGAGGACTTTGGACCACGGAGCAACAGACCAGTTTTTTCCCCCCGTAGCCCAGGTAAGACACTTCTGACATTGTTTGTTGTTCAGGAGCGGCTTGACAAGAGGAATACGACATTGGAAGCCCATGTCCAGGATCTGTCTATGTGCGTGGTGGGTCTTGATGCACTACTGGTGAATAGGGAACCTTTTCCCATTATTCTAATTTTCTGAGATTGTGAATTTGGGGTACACCATACTCATCGCAATTATACCAAAGTAAGGTTTGTTGACCTATCTCGCTTAGCATGTGATGAGTCTATCTCATATTTTAGTTTCACCTTTTGAGTTGACTTAATGAAATAAACGAACATTTGCAAGATATTCCAATTTTTTGAGTTTCACCTGTATGTGTGTTATCTGCCTAAAGCCACGGAAAGTGGCATTGGCCCTCAAGAAGATGCCCAAGATTTGGTCTGCTTAACTTTTCAAACTGTATCTTTTGGAGAGGAGGCCAGCGAGAAGCCTCTCAACATGGTCTCTCAACGTGGTCTTGGCAGGACCGATCCAGTTAGAAGTCAAAGACCTGCAAAAACTTGACTGCCATAATTTTGGTGCCATGGTAGGGATCGCCAGTGCATTAGCAGGTCATGTCCAAAATGGATTGCTGTAACGAGTAACTTGGGCACCATCCCTCAGATTTTTCTTAACATGTATTGATTTGTACTTCAGCAAGAGTGGTTGCCACACAGAAAGGCATCAATACATCCCAAGGCAGCCAGTGGGCCAATACAAAAACAACAGCACCCAGATGTTTTTTCTTGAGACTCCTGATTCCTATTAAGAGGGAGAAATCTATCAATTTTAGTTTCTGACTGTTTCAATTCCCCTCTCCCAAAAGAGAATAGTTCTCCCCCTTCCCCGCCTTGCATCTGTTTGCAACTTTTAAGAAGCCTTGAACAAAATTAGGTTCATTCCTCCTAGTACAGATACTTAATGCAAATTTGCATAAGGTTGGCCATTTTCTTTTCTTGAGTAGACTGCCTTATTCAGCAATGTGATCGCTAGTAAAGAGTACTTCGAAATTTGTCAAGGTCACCGTACATTTGAAGCCACTCAAGAGTACATAGCATAAACTTTGTATTATGTGCATTCTACCATGCCACCCTGTAAACATCTATCTAGCTAATTTGGAAACACAGCAGCACCAAGTCTGCTTAGTTCTTGGATGGGAGACCACCTGGGGATATTGGGTGCTGTACTGAGTAGGAGTTAACGTCCAAGAGATGACACAGCAACATCCCATGGGAGAGAACAACATTGTGATACAAATTGGATGAGGATTGGGTATTTGCCTAAAATCCTGCAAAGGAGTTGAGAGTACTAGTCTAGCTGATGCATGGTTCTGACTAAGAGTGTGATCTCCTGGTGGCATGCAGACTGCTTATGATGCTATCAGGTGCCATCTATTTCCTGGGAATTGCACAAAATATGTGGTTTTGGAGAAGGCAGCCGTGTTAGTCTGTGCAAACATTCCAGGAAAAAAAATCAAAGAAAAACAAAAGACAAACACATGTGGCACCTTAAAGACTAACTTTCATAGTTTAATGTAACATTTCATGGACTACACGTCCTCTTCTTCAGACATATAGTGCCCAAATGAGGTGTGCAATATAATATGTAATGGAATATATGTTTCATATCCACCCCTCTGTTTTGAGGGGCCAGGCTGGAGCCATTCTCTAGCAGATGGATTGATTGTTTTAAGGATTATCACTTCTGTTTAAATGCTCCTTTCTTGTGCAGCTGGGTACATTCCTTTGCAGATATTTGGCTGCAACCTAAGAAGAAGACACAGCTTCTGGGTGTTTGTGGACCTTTTTTTTTTACAAATATAGTTGCTTTTGTACCCAAATTCCTGGTATATATGCATTTTTGTTCCTCCCTCCCCCCTGTGGTACTGTATCATAAAATCTAAAGGAATGCAAAACACTGAAGATTACCTGCATTTCAATTTAGAAACAGCACAGAAGGTATATTCGCAATAAAATGTGACATGATCAAATTTTTCTCCGGTCATCTGTCCCGGTCTTCGGTTTGTTCAGTGGTCCCTTTGCCATTCTAGATAATGACATCTTTCTCATTGTGAGATCCTGCTTGTGGGTCATAATGTTCCTGCCTTTAACAAATAGCTACTGCCAAGAGATGCTGGTTCAGGCTTGCTATAACTTTAACTCCCTCCTCGTCAGGGGTGTATCTGGGGGGAGGGGGGGAAAGGGTACGTCTGCCCTGGGTGCAGCAATTTGGGGGCACCTGGAGGAGAAGCAAGATGTGCACCCTCCCGCCGGCGCCCTCCTCCTCCTCTTCCTCACTGTGGTGGGAGAGGTATAATGCTACCGCGCGCACACACACACATGCGCCTGTCTGCCTGTCCGCACACGTGCGCACCCACCACACACCCGCAGGGTTTGGCCCCATTGCTGGTTGGGTGTGATGTGGGGAGGAAGGGCGCAAAAAATGAACCTTGTCCCCAGGCGCTCCACATCCTGGCTATGCCTCTGCTCCTCGTCACGAATGCCCAACAGAATCCTTCTTGCATAGCCCTCCTCGCAATGGGTGTACACTCCATTACCTTCCAGTACTGCAATGGTGTTAGAGATTGTAGGGCCAGAGTGCAGTGACCTTTTGATCATCACTGGCATTCTCTGCCAGCCCCAGCCCCAGCCCCAACCTTTGTTTTCTCTGAGCTAAATCTTCACAGTAGCAGTAGGGAAGGAAGGGGCTTTCTTTTCTCCAAAACAATACATTGTTATGAGCTGTGGCTGTTGTCATGCTAAGTATTTTGTGGCCGGCTTGTCTTGAAAGTGGCAATTACCCCCCCCCCCAAAATGGTGGTGGAGGGGGGGAGTGAAAATTGCTAAACTGGCTTTGTTGAGATGGATTGACACAGCTGCAGGCTTTTTCAAATGCTCCTTGGGGGTCTGCCATGGAGAGCATCTAAAATGTGTCGCTATAGCACTGCTGCATACTAGCTTTATTGAAGACACAAAGAGAAAGAGAGAGAGAAAGAGAGGGAACACAACAGCATTCATTCATTCATTCATTGGCATCCTTCAGTCTCGAAAGACTATGTTATCATGCCTGGAGTAGAGATCCTAAAACAGCACCTAGTGTGACTAAATAGACCAATTCGGGAATGGCAGTCTCTACCGCACTGGGGGCAGATGTATTCTGTTTCCTGCCTGGTCCTCAAGTTTCATTCTTTCCGTGCCTGCCTCTTTGCCTGTTGGACAAATGCCTCTTCAAATTTATGTAGACCATGCTGTATCTCTTGCCTCCAGACAGTGCGATTGGAGGTCAGGATTTTCCAGCTGTTGAGGTCCATTCCCAAGGCCTTCAGGTCCCTCTTACAGATATCCTTATACCGCAGCTGTGGTCTCCCTCTGGGGCGCTTTCCCTTCATTAGTTCTCCATATAGAAGATCTTTTGGGATCTGACCATCATCCATTCTCACAACGTGTCCAAGCCAGCGTAGGCGTCGCTGTTTCGATAAAGTGTACATGCTAGGGATTCCAGCTCGATTCAGGACTATGCTATTTGGAACTTTGTTGTGCCAGGTAATGTTGAATATTCGCCTAAGACAGCGCATATGGAAGGTATTAAGCTTTCTTTCCTGTTGAGCATGGATGGTCCAAGACTCGCTGCAATACAAAAGTGTGCTCAGTACGCAAGATTTATAGACCTGTATCTTTGTATGTTCTGTCAGCTTCTTATTGAGCCATACTCTCTTTGTTAGTCTGGAAAACATAGTTGCTGCTTTATCTATACGTTTATTCAGCTCAGACTCTAGTGAGAGTATATCTGAGATAGTTGAGCCAAGATACACAAAGTCATGGACAACTTCCAGTTCTTTTGCAGAAATTGTAATGCGAGGAGAGTCCACATTCTGGCCCATTATTTGTGTTTTTTTCAGGCTGATTTCTAGCCCAAAATCTTTGCAAGCTTTACTAAAATGGTCCATGAGTTGTTGGAGATCTTCAGCGGAGTGAGCAGTAATGGCGGCATCATCAGCGAAGAGGAGATCCCGCAAACACTTCACCTGTACCTTAGACTTTGCTCTCAATCTAGAGAGGTTGAAGAGTTTTCCACCTGATCTGGTCCGGAGATAGATACCCTCTGTTGAAGTTCCAAAAGCATACTTCAGCATGGTAGCAAAGAAGATCCCAAACAAGGTTGGCGCAAGGACACAGCCCTGCTTCACGCCGCTTCAGATGTCGAAGGGATCTGACACCAGGCCATCGAAAACTACATTGCCCTTCATAGCCTCATGAAAAGACCTAATGATGTTAAGGAGCTTGGGTGGGCATCCAACCCGGAGGAGTATTTTAAAGAGTCCGTCCCTACTAACCATATCAAATGCCTTTGTGAGATCTATGAAGGCTACAAAAAGTGGCTGTCCTTGTTCCCTGCATTTCTCCTGCAACTGTCTGAGGGAAAATACCATATCAGTAGTGGACCTGTTGGTTCAAAGGCCACACTGTGATTCTGGGTAGACTCTCTCTGCAAGTATCTGGAGCCTCTTCAGTATAACACGTGCAAACAGCTTCCCGACAACACTAAGAAGAGAGATAACACAACAGCACGTGGCAGATAAACATGAATAACATCATGTCTTGTCTGCTCTTGACATGGGTCTCCCTCCAGATATTTCTGCAGCCTCCACTTTTGCCCTTCTTGATATTATTCCTACGTAGGTCTATGCACAATTTATGTCTTCTTGCCTCTTGAAGATGTCTCTGGTTTGTCCATATGTGTGTGTGTGGCAATGGCAGAGGAGGTATAAAAATCCCATCAGGCTCCAGCTTGGATGTTCCACATGAAGAACCTACTGTATAAGCTACCACACCAGGCTAAAGTTGCTCTAAAGTCCCTTTAAAGGGGCGGGATATACTGATCTGTCCACATGACGTATGTGTTAAAAGAGAGAGAAAGAGACAATATATAGCAACTTCAGCAGAACAAAAGAGTCAAGGTCTGGAAGTTGAGTCATGGCTACTGGACTTCTTTTCTGAGAGAGAGAAACGTTTTGCTGCTCATCCAAACAGCTTCATCAGTATGAATACAGCTAGTGCGAGCCCTCCATTTTATAGTCAGTCAGCTTTGACCTCTTGTCAGCCTGGTCTGAATTAGGCTCATAAGATGAACAATGGCCTGAATAGGCTCATTAGGGAGACAATAGTATCCATAGCCTTAAGGTGAACAATGGCCTGAGGTGCTGAAACCTATCAAGAATGGGTCGTTAGCTAAGGCCTTGGTGGTGAAGGCTTTTTTATTTGTCTGGGTACTTTGGAAAGCACACCCTGATAAGTAGCAGAATACAAGAGTAGATAGACTGTGCCTGTTTATTTCAAACCCACAAACACACTAAGGCAGAGACTTGTCCACCCAAAGGATCCGATACCAAAACATAAAAGGAGCAATATAGTATATGCGGTCCAATGCAGTGAGGAATGTTCAGACCTCTACATTGGAGAAACTAAACAGCCATTAAACAGAAGGATGACTGTGGAATAGGTAACCCATCTTGCTGGGCTTATGAAGGCTGGCTCTCCCTTGATTGTGGACTAGGTAACCCATCCTGCTGTGCTCACTAGTGATAGCTCCCCTTGATGATGGACTAGATGGGCTATGTAGTCTACAGTTAAGCACAAGAAGACAGCTCTTACGAAAGATGGCTATCCCTTGACCGTGGAAGACTAATTGTTGCCCGATACATGCGGACACTAAATCCAGTTTATATGTTTTGAACATGATGTGAAAATGCGAGCAGAGAACACAGAATAAAAGTCACATGACCAGAAGCAGGGAACAAAATGTCCCCTTTTTATCCTGATTATTCAGCCATGCGGTAGTGCCCGAAACCCAGCCTCCTCTTTCTACTCATAAAGCTGCTTTGGCAGGAGTGCTTCTGGATGACAACTGTGTTTCGTGTATGTTTGTGTGCCTACCTAATGGCCTACCATATATTTTATACGATAAATGTTTTACATAACAAGCAGATATGGTGCCTGGATTTGAGATAATAATATGATAACCCAGAAAAAGATATAAGTGGGATGGAGGTATAGAAATGAGAGTATTCAGGGAATGGAGAACAGAAAGAAAGAAAGAAAGAAAGAGGGAAAACATGGTGGAAGAGACAGGAGGATTTCTAATCCATTTGAAGATGGATACAGGATTAATAAGCACTGGGTTTGAGGAACAGAAAGGCCAGCACGAAAGAAAAAAGAAGTTAGCATGAAGGAAGGAGGCAAAACAGTGGAACGAGGACAGAACTAATTCATTTATAACTTGGACACTAGTGAACGTGAAAGAAGAAAGTAACAAAGTAGGACAGCAGTTGAATATGAAGAGGACAGATATAATTACTAGGAGAACTACAGTAAGGTTGACAATGAAGATATTGAAATAGTTGGAGATGTTCATACTTGGATTCAAACATAAATCCAAATCGAAAACGTAGTCAAGGAAGGAGCAGAAGAATGAGACTCAAAAGGCCAGCAATGAAGGAATTAGAGAATATCAAGTGTAAGGAGATGTTACTGGAGATCATCTACACTCTTGTATTCCCATTCACCATGTATGGGTGTGAATGCTGGTCAGTAAAGAAACCTGACCCAGGGGTGGGGTGGGTCATTTGAAATATGGTGCCAAAGGAGAGCTTTTGTGGATACTCTGGACTGCCAGAAAAACAAGCATGTGTCTCCCAGGTCAAATCAAGACCAAACTATTTTGGGAGACAAAAATGATGAGAGCAAGATCCTCTGGACAAGACAATAATTCTGGGAAAGGCTGAAGACAGCAGGAAAAGAGAAAGCTCAAATACAAGGTGTGTTTGACATCCTAAAAGAAGCCACAGCCTTGATTCTGCAGGTGCCAGGCATGGTTGTTGATGACAAGACAAACTAGCAATCCAATCAAGTATAGGGTCACCACCGTAACAAAATGACACAGACTTGACAGCATGGAACAAGAACAACTGGGACAAAAATCGATGTGTGTGTGTGAGGGAGAGAGAACATGTGTGCCTTTGTACCTAATCCTAATGCATACTTGGTTCATAACCAAGATCATCTTTCCATTTTGGGGTGGGGTGGGGGTGGGGGTGGAGATAGAATTACTAAACACAAAAGTCCAAAATTGCTCCCTTAAGGTACCAAACTTTTCCAAAACTGGGGGTTCCCTCCTCACAGCGGAGCCAGTCTGTTAGAAAGTTGAACTTGTGACTCACAAGGTGCTGGCCCACCCCACCCCACCCCACCCCCACTCCCATTCCCAAAAGATCCTGCTCCGGCATTTTCTTTTTGTGAGTCACTAAAATTGTGCTACCCTATTCTTCCTCTGTGTTATAACTTCCTTTTTGACATTCTCAGTCGGCCAGTTTCGTCCTGCAATTTAGTCCTGATACAACTGTCCATATAATGTCAGTCGTATTAGGGTAAAATGGTCCGCTAGCAGAAGAGGGCAACGCTGCAGGTGTTGTGAACCCATTTATCATCCAAGAAGCAAATATGCTACATTGTCTTCTGTCGCCAAGTGTGAGCAGGAGAATGTGGGTCTGTCCGCTGACAAGGCTGAGGATAATGAAGAAAAGATTAAAGAAGAAGGAACAGGGACAGTGAGAAAGATGAAGGAGGAACAAAGAGAAATGGATCCAAGTGGAAAAGAAGGAAGCGTAAAGAAACAGCATGATTATAAAAGGGAGGATATAGACATTCCAACCATTGGGAGTTTCTTTGCCGTTGCCCAGGAGGCATTGAATTGGAGAGCGCATATGAGGCGTACTAAAAAAGGAAAATTAGATAAGGGAATACAAGTGGAAGAATGGAAGAAGATACAAGTAGATAAGGAAATACAAGTGAAAGAATGGAAGAGGTTAGGGAAGGATGTCTCGATGCAAGTAGATATGATAGCTAGAAGGTTGATGCATAATGTGGGAATTCAAGCAGAAATAGAGAAGAAACGTTATATAGTAGGTAAAGCATGGCATATAGGTGTACAGGTTAAATTGGATAGTGAGAAGGTAAAGAAAGACTTAGGGGTGCAAACAGAATGGGATGGTCGTCCGAAGTTGTGTTGGGATGCACAGACACAGACTGAAGGGGGCGGGAGAGGGAATACAGGTGGTGTGCGTGACAGGGAGGAGGGGCGAGTGGAGCGTGCGACCCAAACAGTTAGGAAGGTAACGATATTAACGGAAAGGGGAACTCAGACGGAGAAGGAGGAGAAAGGGAAGGGGGAGTTAGGTTTGCCTCTACCTATACCACCTAGTTATTTGGGGTTGCCTCTGCCCACTCCTCCAGGACCTCCTAGGCTGAATGTTCCCAGACCTGCTGTCCGACCAGATATCAATCGGAGAGGTCTGGAGCCGAATTCTCCAAGATGGGGATGGAGTCTGGGACCGGAATTCGATCCCCAGGGATTTGGACTCCCTTTCATGGGCACGGGTCAGTTCCCCCATGTAGTACGCCCCAAATAAGTATACATAATCCTTTCCAAGAAGAACATGTTATTTGTGAACCCCCAGTTAATCCAAGTTTAGAACCTCCTTTGTTATTCCCATTTACCGACGGTTGGAACAAAAGAGATGTCAGCCAAAAGTTGATGAACGTTGTTAATAAAAGTTTATTGGACTTTGAAGATAAACAAGTCTCGCCTTCTCTTTCATCCGCGGAACCGTCAGTGAATCTGCTCGGTTTCTCACACCAAGACACAGCTTTATGTTTTTCATTTCGCTTTTGGTTTTTTTTTCCAAGTGAAGATGGCTGTTGGACGCTTCCAAGCATGGATCGGTGGTTGCTTGGCATAGGTTCAGCTTGAAAGGTCTCCCTTTCAGATGCTTTCAAGACCGGCATCTCAATGGGTGGTTTTAGCAACTTGATCGTTGCTCAGATTTAATTGCTTGCTTCCCTGCTTGGCAGCAACGAGGGTGAAACTTAAGCGAGACTCTGATTTGATTGGGTTTCTCTTAACACTGGACTCGACCTCGCAAGAAACCTTGCCAGCTTTGATTAAGGTGGCACTAAAAAATAAACATTGAAGCTGGAAAGTGAAATTACATATTTTAAGAGTAAAGGGAATGATGTAGGCTTTGGGTCTGTGATCATGCAAAGGAGTATATACTGCCAATCCTAGAATTGCACCAAGGGCCCCATCAGGACAAAGCCCTAGGACTTTCTTAGTGGCCGGGATTATGACATCACTTAATTGGGACAGTTTCAGAAATGTTCATTTGGGAGCAAGGCTGGCTATACCATTGGGCAGAGCAAAAGAGCTGGCTGAGCTGGCAGACATTTAGACATACTGTAAGTGACAGACAGTAGATGGGAAGAGCTCTCTATGCATACCATATGGCTTACCCTGTTCACAAGTTGCCCTGCACCCTTTAAATGAATTGCAAACACTTCACAGTCTCACTGCCAGTGTGCACAAGTGTAATGTGGTGGACCATCGAGTTAGGAAGGGTGCCATCCTCTCCATTGCCTAAGAATTGGTGATATCTGCCCTAGATGCATTTAAAATGAGATTGGAGTGATTTCTGGAGGAAAAGTCCATTGCAGGTTACAGGCCGTGATGGGGATACGTGTTATCTCCTGGCTTAAAAGGAGGGTACCTCAAAGAGCCAAAGGCAGGGGAGTGGATCTCAGGAGACAGGTATCTAGTTGTCTCATGCGCTCCCAGAGGCATTTGGTGGGACCACTGTGAGATACAGGAAGCTGGACCCGATGGGCCCTTGGCTGATCCAGCAGGGCTCTTCTTATGTTCTTATGTTCTTAATTGTAATAATAATTATGAGCTGTCCAATAATTTCACCTCAGGCTGGTCCCTCCATGTCATGCAAGCTACAGACTGCAAATAAAACTCCAACAGGAAATCCAGGTCACCAGGTGATACAAACACAACAGAGGCAAGGGGGGGATATTTTCAGCAACTGCAGCAATGGTTGTTGTCCTTCTTGCACTACTGCATACGTGAGACAGGAGGACCCTTCTGAGGCCCTGCACTGCTGCTTGGCCTTGTAGAAGGCTCATTTCCCACCCAATACGGCCCATGCAGTCACTATCCATAGGTCCTGCCTTGTACAGAGCCAATGGTGCAAGAACCCATTGACTTCCTTGTCAGTCCATTTAGTCCTGGGTTTCATGGTGGCATAACTTTGCACAAAGTGGGCCTCCAAACAAGAAGTAGGTGGTCCTGGATGAAGGTAGGTTTTGACAAGAGAGGGGCAAGAATCAGGAGAAATTGTGATTCATCTTGATTCATAATTTATCAACATTAATCAGAGATAACAAATTTGTGATTTTCTTCCCCCAAAGAAAAAATGGCTAATTGATTTGTTGGTTTATCTTGCCTTAAAACAAAACCTATAAAATGCCCCTCAGGCACCTAGAGACATCAAAATCTCAGAGAAGCTTCCCTTGATTATCTCCTACATTCCCTACACTTTCGGTGAAGTTTGGGTTTCAGACGTCCACATTATGCACCCCCAAAGGGCCCTCCAGGAGAGTGTCAGAGGCTGCAAGTAGCAACCCCCCCCCCCCAAAAAAAAGGACCAAAAGGGGGTTGACAAATCAACAAATCAAAAACCCACTAAAATTGTCAATTTGTTACATGTCCCCAATACTAATCAACAAATTAGAACTTTTGAACAATTTTTGCAATTCATCGCCCATCTCTAGTTTTCTTATCCGTACTTAAAGTTATTACAGTTTCTCCTCTGACTAGTGGCACAGAAAGTAGAACAGTATTCTAAACCAGGTGCTCCCAGCTATGTTAGACCACAACTCCCATTGCTCCCAGTAAGCAAAGTCAGAGACAGCCCCATGTCAGAGTGGCTGTAAACAAGAATTGGTGTCTGACACACAGTTCCCAGATTTAGTGTTGCATTGACTGATGGGTGATTGCATGGGCCATATTGGGGTGTGTGAATGCCACTTACATCACCCAATAAGGTCTGTGCCTCTGGATGGATATATCTTATTTTCTGGGTGTTTTTTAAAAAAAATACACATACTGTAATTTAGTAGACATTCCTTGAGCTGAAACAATGTATAAATAGAAATTTCAATTTACAGGCCAAAGGAAGCATAAATATGCATGGAACAGTTGTCAGCAACAAATAGACTTGGTTCTAATATGCTATAAATTATAACTGCTGTAGAGATTGGAGAACTCAGGCTTGTTTGGATTGGATAAGTTAATTCCCACACATCCCCTTGTTGGTCCAAGAAATCAGTTCTTGTGCTTTATTTCTAGCAATCCCATGCACCAGGTTTTCCTCGAGATACACTGCCATCGTAGTAATCATGTTGCTAAGCAAACACATTCCAGTATGTCTCAACTGATGATATTTTCCTGATCTTTGAGAATATATATTTATTTGTAGCCAACCAGGAGGGCGATGGGCCCCCTTTCCCGATAAGCTGCTGTCACATCTGATGCTGAATTATTTGTTTGAAGGCAACAGGTTTAATGGGCCATTTGAAAACTTATAAGACGAGGCGCTAATTGGCTGAGCCGAGATCAAATGCAGGCTAGGCTGCAGCCCTGGGCCCCATCATTCTTATCAATTTGCAAGCGCTGACAGCAAAGGATGATTTGAGGCACAAGCGGTTATTCATCATGGCACTCGCTGCTTTCACAAACAGGAGGAGAGGCTTGCCAAAAGTATCTGCAGAAAGCCAGGAAACATTATGACTTATTTATCTGTAAATGAAGGAGGCATTTAACCCTCCTCACTCAGCCAAGCGGCAGGGCACTGGCACATTTGTGGGCTCTGTGTCTGGTTTATTTCAAATGACGTTCCAAGCTCTGATCAAGAATAATTGTCGATTTGTTCTGTTACGCTTCCTGGATGGGCCTCGATATTAATAATAACCCATAACAAATTAAGATACTAGTTGAAGAGAGCTGTGATTTATTTGGGAAAAGAGAACGGACTTCCAGGAAAGTGAAAACGAGTGCCAGAAATATAGGAGAGGAACAAGAGTTAGAGGAAGCGGTGGGATTCTAAATTAGTGCTTTGCTGTAAAAGAAATGGATTTAGCATAATGAACTCAGGCTTGACAAACTGGAAGTCCCATTAGAAGGCAGTCTGGCTGCCCAGGTGAGTGGGATTTGGTCTGTTCGGGGGCAGGTGTGGCTTTTCAGATATTGCTGGACTAAAATTATCATTATCCTTGACTGTCGCCTATGGCCGCTTTCACACGACCTCTAAAATCCGCTGGCAACTTAAAATCAGATGCCCCCAACCAGAGATCATGTGGTTTTTGTCCTGGTTCCGGTGTTCCCACCCTCCCGCACTCTGATTCTATTGCTTATGTCTGCTGTGAGGGGAGGGAGAAAAAATGCAGGCTCACCTCTGCCTGCCATTGGCAGCAGCTAGTTGTAGTAGGACAGGAAGCCCTGTCTGTTAAAAGGGAGGGGACAACAAAAACAAACAGAAGGCGGAGGAGAGCCAGGCATTCACAGCTTTAAAATCCGCACCAGAAATTTTTTTACCTCCTCGAGACCAGGTACTTGTAAAATGCGCTGGGGCGCTTAAGTGGGCGTGGTCGTACTTTTTTTTTAAGTCTGTTGCTGGTGAGAAAACAATTTTATGCTCCACATCTGCGAGCATTTTGCAGCGGATTTTAGGGGTCATGTGAAAGCAGCCTATGTTGAACATGGGAGAGGTAATCCAACAATATCTAGAGATGCACACGTTCCCCTTTCCTTACCCTAAAGCAGTGGTTCTCAACCTTGGGTCTCCAGATGTTCTTAGATGACAACTCCCAGAAATCCTGGCCAACTCAGAGGTGAAGGCTTCTGGGAGTTTTAATCCAGGGCAGGTGTATCCAAACTTCAGCCCTCCAGATGTTTTAGACCACAACTCCCGCAGTCCTTTGTCATTGGCAGTCAAAGCTTAGAATTCTGGGAGTTGTGGTCCAAAATGTCAGGAGGGCTGAAGTTTGGACATGCCTGTTCCAGGGACATCAGGTGACCCAAGGGCCAGATTCATAGTTTTAGGGTGCTCACTAATCATTATGAGATGAACAAGGGGTTTCTGCAACTCCAAGGATCTTAGGCAGGTGTTCTAACTACAGCTCTACATAGCTTTGATTCAATGTACACCCCATGATGACCCCTTGCTGGATCACTGCGGTGTGCTCTGCATGGAACTGTCTTTGGAAACTTCAGCTGGGAAAGAATATGGCAGCAAGATTACCAAATGGCACTTGGCCTTAGCCCTACTGCACCAGTACCCTGTTGTCTTCACTGCCCCTGTTGGGCTTCTGAGGATCATTCACAGTTCACCTTCAAGGCCTTTTGGGAATATGGTATCCCAAGGATCACTGAATTGTATAGGTACCCATCCAGGTGTCTCCACTGTATTTATCAGAAGACAAGCTCTAAGCTACCCCTCCGGTGGTTGGAACATATGATGCAGTGGTTGGAACAAAGGAGTCTACATATATAAATAGAGAGAATGCTGGCAGTAGAAAAAATGCAATTTCAGAGTGGGTGCGGCTTCGCTGCATTGAATAGGAGTCACGTGCCCACTCTGGAATGGCCAAAGGAAGACTTTAATCACCTATTCCAAGCCCGAGCCACATAACTTTTAGCAGGATGAGCTAAAATTTATCATTGGAGCTGAAAGCAATTTCGAGGCAAAATCCCCATCCCATAAACCCAGTCAGTGATTTGATCCTTTGATGCTTAATATGAGTCTTAAAGCATTATGATCAAAGAATACAAGGCACTCAACCAGGCGAGTGGCTTTTACAAATTAAATAAATGGGGCTGTGCCCTTGTTTGTGGAATGTTTAATGGTTCCATCAGTGCTGTTAAATCTAACACATTATCATTCTCTCTGTCACTTTCAAGTAATAAATGAATAGAGGACATCCGACCCCTGGTTTCTTCAGTAACATTATACTCAGTGACATGACTTTAATTCACCTGGACTTTAATTTCACCTGGCCAGGTGAAAGAGTGAGTATTGGTCAAATCTTCTACACCTGAGACTGAATGGACATTAGGCCTTCATCTTGCCCGACAAATCCAAGGAGCACCTTTTTATATACAGTGGACCCTCATATAACAAGCAGGTTGTTTAACAGAAAATCCACTTAAAGGAAAAAAAATTCCAGAGATAGGGGGAAATCGCTTAACAGCATCCATCGCCTATAGGGCGAATCTGTGCAACAGAAAAACGGTCATGATTAAGGAGAATTAATCCGTTTTCAATGCATTCCTATGGGGAATTTGTACAAAGGAAAATTTGCTTAACAGAATTTCATTTGGAACAAATAAATTGCTTTATACAAGGTATCACTGTATTGTATAAACCCCAACACTGTTTGGCTCAGCTGCTACTTTGGTTTTCCTTCTTCTCCTAGCAGTAGACTAATTGTGCGACGTGGTCCCAGAGATGTGTGCTGAACAAAAGCCACATCGCCATCATTTTCACTATCAAGGCACTAAGTGAGGTGGCTGAATCCATCACCGGTGCTGGTTGATTTTTTTTGTGGCCATATGGCTGCCTTCTGTGGCAGAGATTATTGAGTATTTACACCCATTCAGAAGGGCTCTGCTTCAGAGTGGACTGGACACGGCTTCCCACTTATTTCCCTACATAGCTGGATCCCTCATCCTTCCCTGATTATGGCCTGAAAAGTTTCAGCACAGCTGCGAGCTGCACAGGCTTTCCCGCACACGGCTTGGGGAAGGCGTTTGTCATTGAAGAACCACATTTCCCCTCCATGCTGGTGCTCTGCAGGCATTAGATGCTGTGAGGGCATCACGGCTAGTGCCCCTGGTTGGCCGTTGGCCCGCATCCAAGACACCAGGCCAGAGGCTGAGAATCACTGGTGGCTGGTTCCTGGTGAGGCAAGGGACACCTGTCCTAGCAGTGGGGCAGCGGTGGTGGTGGGGAACCATCATTAAGGAGGAACACCTGCAAAGGGTAGGGAGAGGAGAGCCTTCCGGCAGCTGGAGAGCTACAAGGGAAGCCTTGGAGGAGGCAGGGGGCAGAAAAAGAAAGGGTGAGGAAAGGGTGCCAGGGCCCTGTAGTGGCTCGTCAGACCCAGAGGAGGAGAATGGGCCTTGGGGTGATGCCCAGAAGGAGGTGGTCAATGCTTAAAATGGAGATGAAGTCAAGGAGCTATATGCATCATCAGAATACCTGGGACAGGGGTTCTGGTTAAACCTCCTATTTCCCAAAGGGCATGGTTGCATACTGAAGGCTCCCTACTACAGTAGACATCATGGGGACCCTTTCTGAGGATAAAACATGTGAAGGAGGTTCTTAGAGGCCTGGAGCACCATGTTGAGGACTGTGGGGTAGGAGGTAGGGAGCAGCTGACGGGCCATGGCGGCCACCATCGTACAGTTGACAACAGAGCATGGCCTTCTATGGCTCTCCCGCTTCATCATGAGCGGACAGCCGTACCTATAAGGCCTTATACGCCTCTCTTCTGCCTTATTCCAACCCTTGCCCCTCCCTCTGATGCCGCCTGCTGCTGGATTTGTGAGTGACAAATTTCTTCAGTGAAGTGAAACAGACATTGTATTTGTTTATTCAATTCTCTGCCTTTTTCTCCCCATGCTGGGACCCAGTGCCATTTGCTATGCAATTAAAAAACAAAGCCAAAAGAAACACACCCAGATACAGCTGAAAGCACAGTCAGGGATAAAATTAAAACACAATTAAGGTAATTATCATATCCAAATGATTGCTGAACTATTTAAAAACATGTAAAAAAATTACTTAAAGCCCACGAGGGAGTATGAAGGCTTCCTTTAGCACCCAGTCAGTTGAAGAAGGTCTATCAACAGACCCCCTTAGAGGGGATTTCACAGCCTGGGAGTCGTTATTACACAGTGGCTTGGTCCATTCAGAAGGTTTTGCTGCCTGTGTGTATCTATTACACAATGAAGGTGAAAGGCAATTATTGTGAACCTGTCCATGTTACTTGGTATGCAACAGCTTACTGAAAGAGCAACTGTTATTATTTTCATTATTTTTATTTATTTTGATTAAAGGAGCCTCATGGCATAGTGGTTAAACTGCTATACTGCAGCCCAAACTGTGCTCACGACCTGGGGTTCAACCGCAAGTAGCCGGCTCAAGGTTAAGATGGACTTCCATCTTTCTGAGGTCAGTAAAATTAGTACCCTTTATAATTAAAATGTAATTCCCAGAGAGTGCTTTAAGTGCTGTGTGGTGGTATATAAGCAGCATGTGTTGCTTTCTTTTGGCTTATGGGGGACCCATAGGCAACAGTTAGAGCAACAATTGCAGCTGAGCAACACAACTTCAAAATATTAAAACAATTAATTGCTTGTCAGGATTAAAAAACAATCTTAAAAACAATGTTAAAAGTATTTAAGAATATTTTAGATCTCTAAATCTCTCGAACACGGCATTCCCAAGACCCCCCACTTGCCACTTAAAAGCCTGCCTGAAAACCAAGGTCTTGGCCTGATGACAGAAGGGAAAGAAGGAAGAAGCCAACGGGGCTTCTTGAGGCAGTGCAACCCAAATCCTAGGAGCAACCAATAAGAAGGCCCTCTTTCAAGTCCTCACCAAATGTGATTCAGAAGGTGGTGGAGCCAAGAGAAACGGAACCAACAGAGACATGGTCCATTGTCTGGTTCCTGGGGTAGGTCATCTGCCAAGGTTGTCAAGGAATTATGAGGAGTTAACCTCAATAAGCAGAGTTGCAGCAATGTCAAGGATGAGAGGCAAAAATATGACAGACTCTGTTGCTGGTTTTCTATTGCAGTCTATTTACAAAATATATACCAGTTCCATTAGTTTCCAGAGACTTACATCCAGTAGCATAAATAATCAAGCTACTCTTTCCTGATCACAGCCAACACATCAGGCTTACTGGCTAAACAGCCCTGGCTAAACAGCAAGAACATATTGCAATACATGTGGTATATATATAACATCTCTTTCCAATAAATTATTTACTTTCACATCACATGTCACAGTGTTTCTCTCACCCACGCTTCTGAGCTACGTTCGGCTGTCCTTGGACATCAGCCTTCTTGTCAAGGCCACTTTACCGAGCTTGCTTCAGTCCACAGCTGGACTTCATATCTCTGATTGTAAGTTGAAAAACTCACTCATGCAAGAATATTCTTGACAAAGGTGACCAGAGCGGTTTGTTCTCTGAATAGCCCTAATGTCAGACTTCTATGGATCTAGATCAGTGGTTCCTTTGGGTTCCCAGATGTTCTTAGATTACAACTCCCAGAAGCTTTCACCTCTAGTGCCACTAGTTCTGCTGACCAGGATATCTGGGAGTGGTAGCACAAAAATATCTGGGGACCAATGTTTACGATAATCTGCTTCATCCAGGAACCTCTGGGGCTGAGGCACCACCACACACTCTAAAACCTAGCCCAAAAATGGAATGTTGGAGACTCACCAATAAGTATCTTCCACAGTGGGTTTCAAGGAGGTTTGTAATTATTTCCTATAGAGAAGTTTCGTCCAAAATCACTATATATATATTTACCCACCTACAAAGGAAGAGAAAAACACCAAAGAGGCAATGCCCATTAAAAGAAAACTTCCCATTGGTTGCTACTTTAACACCTTGCCAACTCACATGTTGATACATCACAATCGGCCAAAGATGAATCAGTAGCAGGAACAGAAGGAAAATGTTAGAGAAGTTGTCAAGAGAGCCACGGACGAAGCTGATTTGAAGTGGAAATGCTGTTTGTGCACTGTGAGTCGCCTTTGCTCTCCGAAATAAAACTTCAGTCCACAAAATCCATCTATAGAGATTGTACAATTTGTTTTTCCCTGGCAGACTTCTAAATGTGCTTGCTGAGCATTCATTACTTCTGTCTTTCCTTCAGATTTCTTTTGTGTATATGCATGTGGGTGGGGGTCCGCATGAGCACATAAATCAGCAGTTGCTGATGAAAAATCTAATTATCAGACACAACAGCTTAGCTTCATTCCAGGGAAGGTGCTGGATTCACTGGAGGACGTATTGCTTCTCCATTAGGACCTTGCAGGTACATGTGAGGATTAGTGCATGTCAGAGGATTAAACTTGCACATCAGGGGGATTACTAGAGGAATGAGCCCTTTAGGAAGAAAGATAGAGCCATTTGCCCTTGGTGACTCGTTTCTGCTGCCTTTTGTTTCCACATCCATGCCAATGATGGCTGGTTCCATCATGGAGAGAATGCAAATGTTTCGGGGGGGGGGGGGAATTCTGTCTTGGAGATCCAGGAATAACTGACTACAAAAGCCAGAGCTAAAAGCTAAATTCCAGTAGCTCTCTCTCTCTCTCTCTCTCTCTCTCTCTCTCTCTCTCTCTCTCTCTCTCTCTCTCACACACACACACACACACACACACACACACACACACACACACACACACACACACACACACACACACACACACACACACACACACACGTGTCTTGTGCGGCATTATGAAGAAACACAAAGGCACCCACCAACCAACCACAATGCCTAGATCTTTGCACAACAGCTTAGGGATGGGATGCCAGAAAGTAGCTGGCAAAAGACCATGAGGTCAGCAAAGGGAAAGGTAGGTGCTTAGGAAAGATGGAAACAAAGGATGATGGAAAAGAGAAGATGCCAGCCATGAAAATACAGACCCCGCAGTTGCTGAGCTTAAGTTTAATCTGGAAGGATGTATTATGTGTTGTCACTGGAGTCTACAGATCAGATGTGAGCCCTTTGAATGAATAAAGACCAATGCTTTATAAATTGTTAGAGAATGTGTTTCTTCTTTTTAAGGTATCTTCCTCTTTCCAGCCTGAATATTTAGGCCGCTTGGGAAGCAGCAGCACTGACTGAGGAGCAGGCAATGATTTAGTAGAAACCAATAGCTAGAAGTCAGAACTAAATGGCCAAAGAAAAGAGAATGTGAACAGTTAGGAAAAGCATATAAATACCATGTAATCATGTACGGTAGACCAGTGTTCCCCAACCCCCGGTCCGTGGACCGGTGCCGGTCCGTGGATGAATCAGCACCGGGCTGCCGCCGCGCCACCCCCCGGCAATCGCCCCCCCCGCCGCCGCGACCCCCCCGCAATCGTCCCCACCACCGCCGCCGCCGCCGCAATCGCCCCGTCCCGCTGCCGCTGCCGCAATCGCCCCGTCCCGCCGCCGCTGCAATCCCCCCCGCAATCGCCCCGCCCCACCGCCGCGACCCCCGCTGCCGCCGCAATCCCCCCCGCAATCACCCCCGCCCCGCCGCCGCCGGAATCGCCCCCCGGCCCGCCACCGCTGCGACCCCCGGCCGCCGCCACCGCAATCGCCCCCCCCCGCAATCGCCCCCGTAATCGCCCCCTGCAATCGCCCCCGTCCCGCCGCCACCGCCACGACCCCCCCCGCAATCGCCCCCCGCAATCGCCCCCGTCCCACCATCGCCGCCGCCGCTGCGACCCCCCGCAATCGCCCCCCCGCCCCGCCAGAAAGAAAGAAAGAAAGTAAGGAGGGAGGGAGGGAGGGAGAAAGAAAGAAAGAAAGAAAGAAAGAAAGAAAGAAGGAAGGGAGGGAGGGAGGGAGGGGGGGAAGAAAAGGGAAAGAAAGAAAGAAAGAAAAAAGAAAGAAAAGAAAGAAAGAAAGAAAGAAAAAGAAAGAAAGAAAGAAAGAAAGAAAGAAAAGGGAGGGAGGGAGGGAGGGAGGGAGGGAGGGGGGAAGAAAAGGGAAAGAAAGAAAGAAAGAAAGAAAGAAAGAAAGAAAGAAAGAAAGAAAGAAAGGAGGGAGGGAGGGAGGGAGGGAGGGGGGAATAAAGAAAGAAAGAAAGAAAGAAAGAAAGAAAGAAAGAAAGAAAGAAAAAGAAAGAAAGAAAGAAAGAAAGAAAGAAAGAAAGAAGGGAGGGAGGGGGGGAGGGAGGGGGGGAAGAAAAGGAAAAAGAAAGAAAGAAAGAAAGAAAGAAAGAAAGAAAGAAAGAAAGAAAGAAAGGGGGAGAAGGAGGAAGGGAGAGAGAGAGAGAAAGAAAAAGAAAGAAGGGATAAAGGAAGGAAGGAAGGAAGGGAGGGAGGGAGGAAGGAGAGGAAGAGGAAGGAACAAAGAAAGAAAGAAGGAGGGAGAAGGAGGAAGGGAGGAAGAAAGTAAGTAAGTAAAGGAAGGAGGGAGGGAGGGAAAGAAAAAGAAAGGGAGAGAAGGAGTGAGGGAGAGAGAGGAAGAACGAAAGGAGGAGGAGGAAGGAAGAAAGAAAGAAAATGAGGAAGAAAGGAAGAAAGGGAGGGAGGGAGGGAGGGAAGGAAATAAAGAAAGAAAGGAGAGGAGAGGAGAGAGGAAGAAAGAAAAAAGAAAAGGGGGAAAAAGAAGAAGAAAGGAGAGTGGGAGGGAAGGAAGGAGAGAAGGAGGGAGAGGGAGAGAAAGAAAGAAAGAAAGAAAGAAAGAAAGAAAGAAAGAAAGAAAGAAAGAAAGAAAGAAAGAAAGAAAGAAAATGAGGAAGGAAGGAAAGAAAGAAGGGAAGGAAGGAGGTAGAGTAGGAGGGAAGGAAGGAAGGAAAGAGGGAGGGAGAGGGAGAGAAATAAAGAAAAAAGAAAGAAGGGAGAGGGAGGGAGAGAAAGAAAGAAAGAAGGGAGAGAAAGAGAAAGGAAGGAAGGAAGGAAGGAAGTAGAGTGGGAGGAAAGAAAGAAAGAGGGAGGAAGGGAGAGTGGGAGGAAAGAAAGAAAAGAAAGAAGGGAGAGGGGAGGGTAGGAGAAAGAAAAGGGAAAGAGAGAAAGAAAGAAAGAAAGAAGGGAGGGGGGAGGAAGGGAGGGAGGGAGAAAGAAAAGGGAAAGAAAGAAAGTAAGGAGAGAGGGAGGGAGGCCTCATGTCAAGGAAGGGCAAAGGGTCCCAAGACCTCACGGCGGCTGGGTAGCCCCCGGGGGGGGGGGGAAATGCAAGGAAGTAAAAACAGTGTTTCCTTGCAGCGATGCCAAGGACTCATCGCACAACACTGGCTCTTCGGCTTGAGTACGGAGATGAGCACCGCCCCCTAGAGTGGGAAACGACTAGCACACATGTGCGTCAGCGGCCGGGGGGGAGGTATTTACATTTTTTATCTTATTAAATCAAAACAAGCGGGCCAGGGAAAAATTATCAAGCATTTACCGGTCCACGGTGATAAAAAGGTTGGGAAGCACTGCGGTAGACCATCTAAAAGTTATAAGGGATGGGAACACTGTCAATGTAATCACACAAGGACAGATACAAGCACAAAGTTATAAATGGTTATAAACACAAGTCTGTGTAGCCATGTATGGTAGCCTGTCATTTAGGAAAAGCTTGCCTGAAGAGAAAGGTCTTTGCCTGTTTCTGGAAAGACAGCAGAGATGGGGCAGTCCTGGCCTCCAGTGGGAGGGAGTTCCAGCATCTGGGCGCAGCAACAGAGAAAGCCCTTGCATGTGTTCTTATGAGATGCACCTGTGAAGGTGGCAGGATGGAGGGAAGGGCCTCTCCTGATGACCTTAGCACCTGAGCTGGTTCATACTGTGAGATTTGATCTTTGAAGTAGCTAGGACCTAGGTCATATAGTGCTTTGTTTGTAGGTTAAGGTAAGCATTTTGAATTGTGCTCGATAGCTGATTGGCAGCTGGCGGATCTGCATTAATAAGGGTGTAATGTGATCTCTGTACCCCACCCCAGTCAGTAATCTGGCTGCTGCATTTTGGACCCGTTGAACTTTCCTGAGACTTCTCATTGGTAAGAAAAGTCATTACAGTAGTCTAGCCAGGACGTCACTAGGACGTGTGTCACCATGGCCAGAGCTGGTTTCTCTAGAAATGGGCATAATTTGCATACTAGTCTTAATTGTGAAAAAGTGCTCCTGGCCACAGCCATGATCTGGGCATCAAAGCCCAAGGATGAGTCCAAGAGCACCCCCCAATCTGCGTACCTCTTTTGTCAATTGGAGAGTGACTCCATCCAGTACACGCAGCATCCCTTATCCCTTGTTCTCCCTTTCGACTGACCAGGAGCACCTCTGTCTTGTCTGGCTTTAGTTTCATTTTGTTCATCCTCATGCAGTTCATTACTGTAACTAAACACTCATGTAAAGTTGAGATAGTAGCTCCCTTAGAGTCTGGAGGTGACAAGAGGTAGAGGTGGATATCATCGGCATACTGGTGGCACCTAACACCAAAAGACCTGATAATCTCCCCCAGTGGTTTCATATAGATGTTAATTGATATAGGAGACAGAACAAAACCCTGGGAAATTCCACAGGTAACCAGCATGGTGTCGAACATGAAGCACCTAATTCTACTTTCTGGGTTCTTTCCTGCAGGAAGGACCGGAGCCACTTTAATGCAGTGCCCCCGATTCCCATTTCAGAGAGACGAGTCAGGAGGATGTCATGGTCTATAGTGTCAAAAGCAGCTGAGAGGTCTAGTAAAACCAAAAGGGACACCGATCCCCTATCCATTTCCCTGTGTAGGTCATCTACCAATACAACCAGCGCCATCTCAGTCCCATAGCCAGCCTGAAGCCAGACTGAAATGGAACCAGGTAGTTTATCTCATCCAAAAGCCTCTGGAACTGCAAGGTCACAACCTGCTGTAGTATTTCCCCCCAAGAATGGGATATTTGATACTGCTCGGTAATTGTTCAGTATCGTTGGATCTAAGGAAGGCTTTTTTAACAGTGGTTTTATTATTGCCTCCTTTAAGCATGCCAGAATCCTGCCCTGTTGTAAGGGCAGGGGTGTAGTGTGGGGAGGGCAAGGGGGGTGGGGCACCCCAGGCGCAGCAATTATAGGGTGCCAAATTGCCTACTGACTCACCAACACCACTGCCCCCCACCTGCTATCCAGATTATATTTTGCAGTGACGGGGGGCACAAAAACTGACTGTTGCCCTGGGCTCTGGAACCCCTAGCTATGCCTCTGTGTAAGGAGGCATTCACTACTCTTCCTAGCCAGTCTGCCATACCTTCTCTGGCAGCTTTTATGATCCATGAGGGGCAAGGATCCAACAGATATGTTGTGGCCCTCATCTCCCCAAAGGTTCTGGCCACATCATCCAGTTGCAGGAGATGAAAATTATCCATTAATACAGGACAGTCAGTGGGGGCGTTTTATTTACCGGCTGTAGATCAGTAGCAGCATCCAAGGTAGCCTGGATCTGTTGTATTTTGTCTGCAAAGTGTTGTGAAAATTCTTTGCAGTGAGTTACAGAGTGGATAACACAGAGCCATGGGTGGATAACACAGAGTCTGTGTTATCCACCCAAGG
Source organism: Phrynocephalus guinanensis (assembly GCA_037367245.1). Classification (NCBI taxonomy): domain Eukaryota; kingdom Metazoa; phylum Chordata; class Lepidosauria; order Squamata; family Agamidae; genus Phrynocephalus; species Phrynocephalus guinanensis. Next base: position 151,628,224 of record CM074734.1, read on the forward strand.
GTCAGAATGTAGCAGATCCAAATTGGCTGCTTGGATTACTGGGGAGCTGGCAAAATTGAAACAGGTGGCCTGTAGAGGTGAAAGGTGTTGGCAGAAAACCCAGACTGAAACAGATAAAGAAACAGTGAATTGGCAATGGAAGGCTTATTTCCAAGGTAGTGAAGGCAGCAAATAAATTATTTTTCTCTGCCACCATTTATTCGGCACAAAATGGCCCAGTGGAGATTTTCTGAATAGTTGTGCAGTAATTTAAGCAAGCAACTGTTCACGTCATCGGCTGGGCAACTGGTTGCACCATCAGACATGTAAATGGCCTGGGCTTAACTCCCCATGAACTTCTACAGGTGTCCCTCCATGCTACACCAAGTGCAATAGGATTGCAGCCAATGGGGTAATATTCCGCCTTACCCGTCCTCCTCCTCCTCTACCAATATCACCTTGTTATCTTCCCTCTTGAGTCTCCCTGTTACACCTTGCCCCTGCCCACTTTCAACTTGCCCCACCACAGAAGTGGCGATAAAGTTGCAGTCTAATTACGTCAATGGATCCCAGAAGAGGGGGATTATTTGCAGCACCTAACATGGTGGCAGAGTGTAATTCCATCTGCTGTTCAGTGGGAAGGCAGCAGCAACGTAGGGTTTCTTTCAGCTTATGTGGCCACGTTGGCCATCAGGCACCTCCTTGTGGCTGACATCCATCAGTGACATAGTGGCACAGTGTGCTGTCCTGCCCCTGCTCTGAAGCACTCGTTCACGGGTGCCATGTGAAAAACAGATTGTCCCATGAATGGGTGGAACTTTCCCACAGATGGAGCAAACGTGCCCACTACATAGCTTAGCCAGAAAGTAACACAAAGTAAAAGAGCAAACTACAAATTAAGTATGACATTTCTAAATGAGCATTGCAGTACTTATCTGATGTGAAAAGCAAATAAACCAACAACAATATTCCTTCTTGGGAAATGGTAAGAGAGGTATGGCCAGGGGAATGACGCTGCTGAAACACCACCATGCCATTCCCAACTGAAGGCACTACATTCATTGTCATCATCTTCAGCGCATTTTAGACATGACCACTACCATCACAAAGGACTAGTATTGGTCATCACCCTAGCTAGAAATTGTGACAGGTACTGGTCATCACCCTAGCTAGAAATTGTGACAGAAGGATGCAAGTGAGGAGGGGGAGGAGGAGGAGGAGGAGGAGGAGGAGGAGGAGGAGGAGGAGAAGAAGAAGAAGAAGAAGAAGAAGAAGAAGAAGAAGAAGACGAAGAAGAAGAAGAAGAAGATGATGATGATGATGATGATGATGATGCCTGTAGGTCCAACAAAATGTGCTGACTCCTCACGGGAAAATGTCACATTTACTCACAATTAGATGTGCATGTGCAATTGATGGAGAAAGTATTAAAATTAATGAGAACTCCAACAAAAACAGCGGGACCAATACCTAGTCTAGTTGTGCCCTGAGTTATAAGTGGGATATAATTTAGGCTCAAGCGACCTGATATAGGAAGCATATCATTTGAAGAGCCCTATCGCACAGTGGTTAAACTGCAGGATTGCAGTTAAACCTCTGCTCATAACCTGAGTTTGATCCCAACAGGTTCAGGTGACTGGCTCACGGTTGCCTTAGCCTACCATCCTTCCAAAGTCAGCAAATTGAGTAGCCAGTTGTTTGCATAATTATGTTGTAAACCCCTTGGAGAGGGCTTTAGCACTGTGGGGTGGTATCTAAGTTGAAACAACAAGCAAATCTTCCTCAAGGAGCAACAAATACCAGTTCATCTTAGCATGAGTTTGCCTTACTCAACTTGTTGCAAAGAAGCTTTCTTTTGTTTTGTGATTTTACATTGGGAGGTACACACGGGCATCATTTATTAGTCTGACTGCTCAGGCAAGGAGCTTCAAAGGACTAGCTGACCTGCCAGGTAAACTTTGTAACAGCAGGAATTTACATTTCCTTCCTGTGTAATGTTATTCTTTGCCACAGCATTGTTATGGGAAAATGAATTACAAGTAACACAAGCACTTATAAGGAGTCGGCTTGGCTCCAGAATCCAATAGCCATGAATGACAACCACCCAGATGGGGAAGGGGGAGTTGCACATCCCAGAAGCAGTCAAGGGCTCCTGCTGTGGTAGAAAAGAAACAAATATATTAATGAAACGAACGATCTGCCTCTCTTAGCCCATGAGGCAATGTGATTCCACAAACATAACAGCCTGCCAGGAATGCAGCCTTTGTGAGCATCACGAAAACACTGCGTTGAACGAAATATGCCATCGGTCAGCAATGACGCACAGCAAGGGGTCTTTTGAAAACCAGCAGAGAGGTTGATAAGGTGACCTTGAATTTAGGGCACGGCTATCCTGGCGCTGGAGTCTGCTCACCATCCTCCTATCAACCTAATCCATGTGTTTGCGATCACAATTTCATGGCCAGCAGCAGCAGGATTTTAATGCTGAGAGAAGCTTCTCCCCCTTCCAACTCCCTTACACCTCAGCATTCAATGGGTTTCTTTCAATTTTTACTGTACGGATATGAGGTTTACAGTATGGGTGGGTGGGGGTTGTCTTCGGAAGGGGGCACCCCTGACTTCAGTGCAACATACCTCAAAGCAACCATGCTAAACTGCATTACTTTTGATTGTGTGTTGGGTATACACCTATTGGGTAGACTTGGGGAATGTTAGTATGATGCACTGAATTGCGTCCAGCTTGCCACCCTATGGGTAACATGCTATCAAAAGTGTGGAATGGCTAATGGAATTCCTATGTAATGTTGATGTGGGGTAGATATTAAAAGGAAAAACAGGTGCATTAATGTGCTATGTTTTGAGTGAGACAGGTCTGAATTTCCTGGTCTTCTGGGATATATCTTCAACCATCAATTTTTTTGTTTTAAACTAAAGGTGTCAGAGTGACAGGGAAGCGCTTCAAAGAAAACACACACACACACACACATACACACAGATGTCGGTACCTGCGGAGCCTCCTCATTTGTCTACTGAGGTCTCCTTTTATTAACCCTTCTAACATAGCTGATTAACATAACTGATTACATCATTTCTTTGTGGCGCAGCAAGAAATTCCCCAAATATAGTTAAAGAGGCCTCTCTCTCTCTCTCTCTCTCTCTCTCTCTCTCTCTCTCTCTCTCTCTCTCTCTCTCTTCTCTCTCTCTCTCTCTCTCTCTCACACACACACACACACACACACACAAACAACATACTTAATGTCCATGTATTTTGAAGCATAGGAAGATAACATATATATGTTGTGGGAAAGAATGTCTCTCTGTCTTGTGCAAGCAAAATATGAGGCTTTAAAAATTTTCCATATACTGTATACATATTAGACATGGGCACGACTCGGCGAAATTTCCATTTTCGGTTATCGTTTCCGTCATGTAACGGAAACGGTAACGATAATTAAGCCGTCAGAACTCGAACTTGAACCGAAAAAAGAAAAATTTGGTCGGGTTTTTCGTTTTCGTTTGTGGCATCGCGGCGATCGCGCAATGCGAAGCACAGTTTTTAAAAGTTTTTTTTAAAAAAACCCGACTCCCGGCCAAAAAACCAGGCGAAAATATGCCTGCCTGAGGCTTTGCCACCTACCAGAGGGGTGGTTTCTGGGGGGTCCCCGGCCTTTCCCCCCCTCTTCTCCTGTCCTGGGCTGCTTGCACCAGGCTGGGGGGGGGTCATCCTCGTCGTCTCGCCATGCCATGCGGTGGGGGGGGGTCCAAAATGGCGACCGCAATTTTTCTTTTGAAATCGTGGTCAAAAAACACACCAAATCACCACAGAAACATGTGAAATTTATTTATTTTAAATGCCTGAATTTTAATAGTAGCAGCAGTGGTTTTTTTATAGCAATAAAATGTCATATTGATTTTATTTTATTTTATTTTATTTTTTATTTTTTTAGACCTGCCCATTTGGGCTGGGCATGGGATGGGACCATGCAAATTGTTTGAACCATTCCACCAATGGCATCGCCAGGTTTTTGACTGACACTTCTGGATGTCTCGGAGGGTATAAAAAACCTTCCAGAAATCGCAGTCGGGTGTATGGATGTGGTTGAGGGAGGAGGGCTGGCTGCTGGTGCTGGTGTGATCCGATCGAGATTGAGGAGGGAGGCTGGAGGCTTTAGGATTTAAGTTAGGCAGGCAGGGAGGGAATTGAATTTAGAAAATAATTTCTTTGATTCCCTGCAGCTTTGTCTTCTGAAGGGAATAGCAGTTTATTCTTTATTTCTTCTCTGGCAGTTTGTGAGGATTTTTTTCTGATATTGGATAAAGGGGGAGGTTCGACTGGGAGTGGGAGGTGTGGATTTATTTTAAAAATATATTTTATACTACCATTTATTTTCTATTTTCCCAACTTCAATTTGCTTGCACACACACACATTTGGGGTGCAAGCCAAGAACAGAACCTCTATCCTAAGTGATATCCTAACTGCCCACTTGCCCGTCCGCCCACGCCGCCACCCGCCTGCGGCCGGCACCGCCGCCCGCCCACTCGCCTGCCCCCCACCCCGCCACCTGCCTAGGGCGCAAAAACACCTAGCACCGGCCCTGATTGCGGGACGCCCCTATGCTCTGGGAAGTCAAATCGTGCAAAATCGCGGTGGAAACGACAAACGACAAACGAAACGACACATTTTTGAAAAATTTCGCGACAAACGGAAACTACCCGAAACAGACTCGTTCTGACAAATGAAAACTCGAAACGTCATTTTTTCTGGTCGTGCCCATGTCTTAAATACACACACACACACACACACACACACACACACACACACATCTATCTATCTATCTATCTATCTATCTATCTATCTATCTATCTATCTATCTATCTATCTATCTATCTAAAGCAAATAATAAAATGCAGATAAATGAACTCAGTATGAAATTGCTGAAGAGCAAGAAGCAGGAAAGACAGCAGGAAAAAAAAAGAAAACCAAATCTGAGGCTGATTGACTCCATCAAGGAGCCTGAAGTTCACAAAAGCCTAAAGAGGCTGTTAATGAGAAAATCTTTATGTGACGGCTCATTCATAGAGTGGCCATAAGTTAGAGATGACTTCACAGCACACAACAACAACAGCAAGAAACAGAGCAGAAACACTTGTTTTAAAACTCAGACTCACCTTAGAAAGTAAATCGGCTTCACCAAGCTAGTACTGGATGTCGAAGGAAACCAGAACTACTTTGGAAGGCGAGGGAAGCTTTTATTTAAATTTTTGATTTAGATAAATTTAGGTCTGGCATCCTACTGCTGATGTCCTACTCAGAGTTTACCCTGGGAAATATGTGCCCTGATCAGATGCATGATGCCCTTAAGATGGTTATAAGAGCATAATTTTCAACACACAAGGGCTGTTCTATGCTGTGCATTTTCATAAAAGGCACAAATAGAGGCACCAGGATTTTGGAAGATGAGAATGATTAAGGAGCAGAATAGCAGCAATAAATAATGCCCACATTAAAATTAGAGATTTTTTTAAAAGGGGGGGGGGAGTATAGCATAGTCTCCACTATTCCTCCCTGTCAGGGATCATCATAAACAGTACCTATATGTTGGCTACAGGCATCCTGTAATTTAAAAACCCCTATGTGACCCCAGTGTACTAAATTTGCTCAGAGTCACCATTAATAGGATTCTTTACCAAGGCCTTAACATCTTCATAAAGTAGCTGCACGAGTCAGCCCCAACTCATGTGTTGTTACTTTTTAAAAATCAGTGTTAGGATTTGATATGTCATTTTATTCACTTTCTTTTATTATTATTATATATATTTCATACACAAAACAAATATTTGTCAACATCTGCATGTTTTGAGGAGAAACAAACAGTAAGATATTTTACATATTATCTCAAATAATTTCCACACTTCTGCAAATTTGCTTTCTTCCTTTTGTTTTAGACTATACATCAATTTATCCATTTCCACACATTCTAAAATTTTGCTTATTATCTCCTCGCTTGTTGGTGTGTTTTCTGATTTCCATATCCCATGAGGTGCTTATGCCCCTCTATCCAGCACTGGTTAGGTCTCACCTTGAGTATTGTGTCCAGTTCTGGACACCCCACTTCAAAAGAAATGCGGACAAACTAGAACAAGTACAGAGGAAGGCAACAAGAATGATTGGGGCGGGGGGGGGGGGGCTAGAAACAAGCCCCATAAGGAAAGACTGAAAGAACTGGGCACATTTAGCCTAGAGAAAAGAAGAGTGAGGGGGAGATATGATAGCACTTTTCAAATTTTTGAAGGGCTGTCGTACAGAGAAGGGACAGGATCTGTTCTTGATCAGCCCAGAATGCAGGACAAGATGGGGTGGGTGGGTTAGTATGAAGAAAGGAGTGAACGACCCATCATTGGGGGAGCTGAACCTGTTTCATCACTAGAGATGGGCACGACTCAAAAAAATGGTGTTTCGTTTGTCGTTTAGGGGGTCCGTTTCGGTTTGTTTTCGTTTTTCGTGAATTTTTGCAAAAAAAATGTTTTCGTTTCGTTACGTAACGAAATGAAAAAACAAAAACAAAAACAAAAAATTGCTGTTTCGTTAGCATTCATTACAGTTCAATGTATTTGCCGCAACGAAAATGAAACGCACAACAAAATTTCTGTTGTTTCGGTTTGTTTTGTTTCATTTTGGAGACAAAATTCGTTTTTTGTTTCGTTACGTAACGAAACGAAAAAACTAAAACGAAAATGAAAAATTGCTCGTTTCGTGCCCATCTCTATTCATCACTATTGACAGAAAGAGGCCAGTCCACATGAGGGACTCATGCTGAGACACAACAGCTGGCCTTTTCTGAAAGCAGGCACTTCTCCTGCTCACATTTTGCCCCTGACATCTCTTCATGCACAGCTGTGGGAACGGTGCTCTCCACCACCATGCCAGGTGGAGAAGAATGTCATTGAGGAGACTCTCAAAGACTAAATTAACCTAAAGGGGGTGGGGAAGCAAAGATACAAGATAATTAGCAACCAAGTTCATTACAGATGAGCCTGGTGTTCTGTAGGCCAGCTGGCTGATCCAGGCTCAGTCCTTAATGAACCACACAGGGAGAGGCCAGCTCACTAAATGACAGCTGGCTGATGATCCAATTATGAGAGTATTTGCAGAGGCATTGGGACCCACCCACAGTCCTTGCATGGGTTACATAGCCTTGAGGCCAGGCCCCTCTAGGCAATGCAGTTCTTCCTGCATTAGGTAAGAAAAACCCAAGGTTCTCTTCATTTATAGTTTGCTTAGGGTTGTGTCTGTATGCAGTGGTGTAAGTAGGGAGGGGCGGAAGAGTGCATTTGCCCTGGGGCGCGCAGCAATCTGGGGGCACCTGGAGGGGGGAGCAGGAGGAAGAAGCCATGCGCCATCCCGCCAAGCAGTCCTCCTTTCTCTTCGCTAAGGCTTGGTTATCCTTAGCTGGGGGAAAGGAGGGGAGGGAAGCAGGCATTTTTCCCCAAGCAGCACCTCCGTCGATTGCACCCCCTCATCCTTCCCTCCACCCCTGCTAAGGCTTGGCGATCGTTATCCTGGGGAAAGAAGGAGATGGAAGCGTGCAACGGAGGTACTGCTTGGAAAAAAATCCCATTGCCTGCTTCCCTCTCTTCCTTTCCCCGGGCTAATAATCACCAAGCCTTAGCCAGGGGGAAGGAGGAAGGGGAAGCATGCTACAGAGGTGATGCTTGGGGGGGAAATCATCGCCTATTTGGCGCTATCCGCACACTGTGCGGTTTGTACAGGAGAGCCTTAACTGGAAAGGAGACCCACAAAGAGGGCATGAGAAGGAGAGACCCTTCTTCCCATCCCCCACTGTTTCGCCGGGGTCTTGGCTCCCCGCCCTTGCTGAGTGGATGAGACACAGATGGGTGGGGGGAGGAGAGGGTGCAAAAACTGACTTTGTCCCTGAGCACTCCAAACTCTGGCTTCGACTCTGTCTGTATGATAGTGTCACAATATCCAATGTGCATCTTCACATGTGAACTTTTTGCTGTTCCAGATATTTTCCATCCCTTATCTGGCATGCAGACTAAGCAGAGTGGCCCCTGTCAACATCTCACTTCCATAAGCTTTATTGGCAAATGGAGAAAAACCATTTCAGTAATTAAGCTTGTAGTAATACAGAACAAACAACATAGACAATCCTCCAATAAAATAGAATGATCCCCTTCCAGATATGTAGGTCTACATCTTCCATCACCAACAGCTAGTATGACCAATGTTCAGGGGTAATGGGAGCCACACTCCAACAACATCTAGAAGGCCAAATATGTGTTTATGAGCATATGCACACAGTTTCACATTCAGACAACCTTCCAGGGGGTTCTGCAAGAAGGAGGGTGGCCCAAGCCATCACTCTCACACCCTAATAACATTGATGAGCACTCCAACTGGGACTTATATGAAAGTTGTTGGGTCTAGGATCTCTAGTAGCTCAAAGGCCAGACCCAATAATGGGTATTTTAAATTTGTTGTTGTTTTTGATGATGATGATGATGCTTGTGCAAGGGACATTAATAACTGCTTCACTTGCACTTCTCCCTGTATCTGCAAGAAGAGTTCTAAAAACCATGATTATATGAAAGAAAATAACTTTCTTAGCCTCTAAGCATACTAAGAACACACACAAAATAATTCTAATTGCTCACTCAGCAAAACCAACTTGAATCTATGGAGTAGAGATGGGCACGACTTAGCGGTATTCCCGTTTCCGTTTCCGTTACTCGTATCCATTACTCTACGGAAACGGAAACGGGAATTACTCCACCAGAATTCGAGCTCGAACCGACGAGCGAACAATTTGGTCTGATTTGTCGTGCTCGTTACTTGCATCGCGGCGATCGCGCAATGCCAAGCGGCACAGAAAAAAAGTTTTTAAAAGTTAAAAAAAACCCGATTCCCAGCCCTAAAAGTAGGCGAAAACTGTCTGAGGGCACCTACCAGGCCAGAAAGGTGTTTTATTTGGGGGGGGGGTTTCCCCGCCCCCCTCTCCTTGGCTATTGCTACTGCTGCGCTGCTGGTACCAGGCTGGGAGGGCGCATCCATTTGCCATGCGGTGGGGGGGGATCCAAAATGGCGACCGCAATATTTTTTTTGAAATCGTTGCCCAAAACCCCACCAAAGCACCACAGAAACATGCGAAAATTAGCTATTTTAAATGCTTGAATTTTTACAGTAGCAGCAGTGGGTTTTTCTTGCAAAAAAAGTCTCCGTTGATTTTATTTTATTTTATTTTATTTTATTTTTTTACACCTGTGCATTCACAATGATGGGCTCGCCCATGGGAGTGGACCATGCAAAGTTTTGGAGCCATTCCACCAATCGCATGGCCAGGTTTTGCTGACTGTACCAGGCTGGGAGGGCGCATCCATTTGCCATGCGGTGGGGGGGGATCCAAAATGGCGACCGCAATATTTTTTTTGAAATCGTTGCCCAAAACCCCACCAAAGCACCACAGAAACATGCGAAAATTAGCTATTTTAAATGCTTGAATTTTTACAGTAGCAGCAGTGGGTTTTTCTTGCAAAAAAAAGTCTCCGTTGATTTTATTTTATTTTATTTTATTTTATTTTATGTTTTTACACCTGCACATTTGCAATGATGGGCTCGCCCATGGGAGTGGACCATGCAAATTTCCCACCAATCGCATGGCCACTTGGCCAGGTTGACCACAGAGACTTCTGGGATGTGCCAATCGGGCATAAACTGCCCACTAATCGTAGCCCAAACCCGAACCCTAAGCCTAACCCATACGCCAGTACACTGTCCTTCTAAGTGGGTCAGAGAGGCCCCCAGAGGTGCACCCCAATACTCACCCTAACCTCACCCATAACTAGCCTAACCCTAGCCCTTGCGCTAACCCGTCTTAACCCTAAGCCAGATCTACTTGCATTGCACTACATGCAAGTACGTGAGACACAGCGGGTGCAAAGAGTCTGCCAGTCCGTCACTTGTGGCTCTGGCTGACTCCTGCAGCTCCCTCCAGGAGCCTGCTACCCCCTCCCCAAACCAGTACTAACGACAACGAAAAAACGAAAAAAACGAACCGACTAATTTTTGCGAATTTTCACGAAAAACGGAAACGAGCCGAAACGGAACCGGCCCGACTAACGACAACTCGAAAAAAAAAATTTCAAGTCGTGCCCATCTCTACTATGGAGGAAAATCCACATGTATTGTGTTGCTGTTGTCCGGGGAAAAGGCTGTTTTTACATTGCTCTTTGATGCTTTTTCTTGAGAGATTGAAAAGTTTTGCTGCTCATCCAGCAGCTTCCTCAGTCCTGCATATGCCACCTCCATATTTACACTTTGTAACAAGAACAAATTCATTATAACATAAATATGTCCAGCTCTCAGGATGTTATTGTTTAGTGACCTTGCTCAGCAGGGGAGCTGGCTAATTGTTTGAATCACTATAGTAAACTATTATTCAAGCCTCAGTTTCAAAAGTACTTTCCTTTTCAGGGCTGATTTTTTTCTATGCCTTCCTAAATTATTATAACACTCTATACATACCAAAATTCAAACCTTGACAATCCATCTCTACAGCAAATATCTTACTGTGAGTACTATATTTAACTTCTTTGGCAAATATGTCAATTTTGTTGAGACATTGTTATAGGAGTGCACCTGCTATGTGTAGCCCGCAAACCGCCCAGAGACTACTTGAAGTGGTATGGGGTGGTATATATAAGCAGAAATTTTTTGCTTTTGCTTGCAAACCTCTAGTTTGTGACCTCAAACACACACACATGTTCGTAAATTGCTAAGAGTCTAGAAACACTTGGTTAAATCCAATATTGCCACAATATTGCATAGCTGTTGCATTTGGTTGATCTCACTTGAAAACCTCTGATCCGTATAATTTTGTGTTCTGACCATGTTTCCAGTTCAATTTAGCAATAGGTATTTAAGAATCCAGCCAACAGAATCAAATGAGTTGTTACTGTTGACTTCTCAATCCATTCCATGTGCTTCATTTCACTTGCAGACTTGCAAATAGAGCAGAACTGCTACCACTAGGTAATAATATTTTGACATTACTCTACCCCAAGTGCCTAAACCTAGTGAGTTTACTAAATCATCATGCCAATTCCCAGATGGAGGAATAGAATACAATAGAATAGAATCCTTTTATTGGCCAAGTGTGATTGGACACACCAGGAATTTGTCTTTGGTAAAAACTTAGGTTTTCTGTATCAACCTCCCACATCACTAGTCAAGCAGAAACATGTCAATGGGAAGGGTTTGCATGCATGGCTTGTGCATTTGTATTTGATAATATCCACATGGCTCCCTTTTATCACAATTTTAATTTTGTATAATTTTATGACTTGATTGGGAGCCCAGTTCAACTTGGTAAGAACCCAGCCCAAATGGGCCAAGTGATGGTGTTGTCTCTGGAATCTGTTTCATGCTGTGCATCTCACTTCCAAACCTCTCCCATTTGTATGATTTTATGCCTACTTACACCCTCCATTCCATGTGCCTCTGGATTCTTAGAATTATAGCATCATGAAGTTGGAAGGGCCTACACGGCCATCATCAAGTCCAACCCCTGCTCAAGTCAGGACTACAAATCATAGAATATCAGCCAGGTGGTTGTCTAGAGCAGTGTTTTTCAACCTTTTTTGGGCAAAGGCACACTTGTTTCATGAAAAAAATCACGAGGCACACCACCATTAGAGTCCTGGTCTCCGTCCGTCTCCTCCTGCATCGGTTCCTTTTGGTGACTCGAGTCGCGACGTCTTCTTTCCGCTGCTGCGCACACTGTGCTCGGGCGGGAAGGAAGTCGGAAGATGATGTCCTCTGTGATAGGTCCAGGCTGGAGTCTTGACCAATCACAGCCCGGACATCAGAAAAGTGGAGGGTGTCCCCCTGAGGAGTGCCAATTGGCACCCCTGCTGGCCGAGGGTGGGGTCAAAAACCCCACTTCTTCATACCCAGGACACAGTCCAGCGCCCACCTAGTGGGCGAGAATTCGACATTTTTTTAAAAAAAATCTTTCGAATTTTTCAATTTTTCCAACGGCACACCAGGCAACATCTCGCGGCACACTAGTGTGCCGCGGAACAGTGGTTGAAAAACACTGGTCTAGAGTTCTCTTGAATGCCTCCAGCATTGGAGCACTCACCATATCTCAAAGACATTGGTTCCATGTTCATATTCATCCAAAATCAAGCTTCCTTTAACTTGAGCCCACTGCAGCATGCCACGTATTCTGGGTTGATCAAGAACAGATCCTGTCCCTCCTCTGTATGGCAGCCCGCAAATATTTGAAAAGTGCTATCATATTTCCACCTTTTAGTCTCCCTTTCTCAAGGCTAAACATGCCTGGTTCTTTCAGGCTTTCCTCGTTGAACTTGGTTTGTAGCCCCCTAATCATATGGTTCTGAAGGATCCAGCTCTTAAAGGTGTTATTCAACTTACATCCATGCCATCTATTTGTAACACACGGCTTAAGCCTTCTTTCCTTAGGTTCACCAGCCACTTCAGAACCACAAGTGACGGTACAAGCTTCACTTCTTAAAGGGCAGAGGCCATGCTTCTGGAATGACCTCTCTAAATGCAAGCTACTAGGGATCGATGTCTTTTAACAATAGGGCAGTTTGGGAGGTCATGAGGTCACTGTAACAACCCACAGCAAGAAAAATATACCAATTAAGAGTGGGTAAGATCTGACCTAAGGTCTCCCTGGAGGTGGATTCAGATGGAACTGGAAAGTCACTACCAATTTTTGGTAAAATGCTGCCGGAATAAATATACACCAGATTTCCTGGGAGGAAAAAAGGTGGCATGGGTTGGGGACAGTGGTTTCTGGGTCTTTCAAGGAACAGCGCCTCTCAATTCTGAGCAAACAAATAGGAGGAAGACCCCAGGAGGGGATGGGAGCTACTAAAAAGAACCAGTGGGGGCTGCAAGCACTCTGTTGGCAGCATCATGCCAATCAATGACTTAACCAATGGAAGAGAAGGGTTATGTAGATCAAGGATAGAGAGGGAATTTTTTTTCACCCTTCCCTTTGCTTTTGGAAGAATCTCCCAACATTTTGCAAATGTCATAACCTTTGGACAGGAAAGCTGTGATGCCCGGTTTATATTAAAATGTATTGTGATGGACTAGGCATTGTTTGAAATGCATTGGTCTGGTAAAGTATGTGACAAGAGTGACAAGTATGCTGTGTTGGTAAGAATAGTTTGGATTGGCTGGGAGAGAAACTAGGGGAGTGAAGTGTTGGTGAGGCAGTCTGGGGCAGAGAGATTGGGAAGAGTGTGATGGAGGAATCTGGGGACAGATCAGTCTTTGGTTAGTGGTTCCCAATCTTGTGTCCATACATGTTAATAATAATAATACCTTTATTTTCAATGTACAACATGTGCACAATAAAATTGGCTGAGTCTCCCTTGCCCACCCCCACCACCATCCCACCCCCATCCCACTGGCAACCACTCAGTCTTATTGCACCCTGTGTACTTGACACAGAATGCACCAGCCCACAGGTCAGTTCTTCTATACTTGTCCTGGGACTATTTCCCATTCAGCAGTCTGACAGCCCATGGATAAAAACTGTTCTTCAGTCTGTTGGTACGGCAGGCTACACTACGATATCTTCTGCCTGATGGTAACAAGGTAAAGAGGTGCTGACCGGGGTGTGAGTCATCCTTAAGAATTTTTCCAACCCTCCTGAGGCAACAATCCCTAGCGATGTCGTCCAGTGTACTCAGGGGACAGCCCATGATATACTGAGCTGTGCTTACCACCCTCTGTAGTGTCTTCCTGTCAGCAGCTGTCAATCCAGCATACCAAACGGTAATGCAATATGTGAGGATGCTTTCAATTGTGGACCGGTAAAAGGAGATCATCAGTTGTTGCTTCACTTTGTTCTTATGCAAGACCCTGAGGAAATGCAGTCTCTGCTGGGCCCTCCTGACTACTTTGGTTGTATTGATTCCCCAGGAGAAGTCTTCACTGAGGTAAACTCCCAGAAATTTAAAGGAAGAAACTCTCTCCACACAGCCCCCCTGGATGTACAATGGGGCTGGTTCTTCTCTCTTCCTCCGGAAGTCCAGCACCATCTCCTTTGTCTTGGTAATATTTAGATGCAAGTTGTTTTCTAGGCACCATGTGGATAATTTTTGGACCTCATTCATGTACGCTGATTCATCTCCCCCTGTAATAAGACCCATTATGGTGGTATCATCTGCTAACTTAATAATCACAGTAGATGGATCAGATGATACACAATCATATGTGTACAGTGAATACAGGAAGGGACTAAGCACACAGCCCTGTGGGGTTCTTGGACTGCAGCTTCCAGAAGCCTTCAGCACCAGCTATGTTAGCAAGGGGTTTGGGGAGTTGCAGTCTAAGAACACTGGAGTTACCCAAAGGTTGGGAACCACAGGTTCTAGTTTAGAGTAATCTGAGGCAGCAGTCTGAGTGTTTGAGGGGGTAACAGAGAAGGAGGAACTGAGCTGAGTGAACTTAAAAGTCAAAGAATGACTTTTAGAACTGTTATTCCAATGGACTGTTATTTTAATGAAATCCTGTTTTTTCTATACCAGCTGAGTTGACACTCTGACTTCAGTACCTGAGGGACTTACTATGTGAGGAGTATCATAAGAGCCTGAGCAAAGTGACAAACACACACACGTAGATGTAACAAAAGGATGGTGGCATCAAAGAGGAAGAAGAGAGGAAATAAGATTATTAAGGATAAAACAGGCTTATTCCTGTAGCGATTTAAGGAGACCATTACTTGAATAGTTAAGAGACAAGGCAAAAGGAAGGTCGATATCGGTATCAGAGAAGAGGAGTATGAGAAAAACATGAGAGAGAGAGAGAGAGAGAGAGAGAGAGAGAGAGTTTAAAAATCTGATTTTGTTGAGAAACACAGATTAACAGATTTGACCACTGGCAGGACTTTCAGGACTTAAGTCTTCAATGTCCAGATAGACATCATTTTGAATTCTGCTGTTAGTGCTGAATTAGAGTCACCACTCCCCCCTTTAAACTAAGCATCTCATTTTTAGCAGATACCTGGCAGACAGGTATTGTCTTCTTGCTGGGAATGGCTCTGCCTATTGAATTTGGACGCTATGTTGGATGGGGAAACATTTCGTTTCAGCTTGTTTTTGAAAAAAAGATGCCACTTTTTGTGCAATTCCACACACACACAGCCCAGACTTCTAAGATCACAGAATACCCGTTGCCAGTCAGCAGAGACCTCCATGAAGCCTGAGAAGGGAGAGGAGAGCACTCAGATGCATACAGTTGTAATCCAAATTATTCAATCTCCCATTGCAAATCAGGTTTCTTGTCACATTTTACAGGCTTGCAGCAATGAACAGATTCAAGCAAAAGCAGTTGAAATAGCTCAATATAACAAATGCTTCAGGTGGTTTCCCCAAATCCAACAGAAAATGCAACTGCTAATGAATTCTGCCATTTCAAAATTATTCAACCCCTTCATGGATAGATCACCCTTCTGCTGTCGTAACCAGCTGCAATTGAGAAGCAGAGCCAGACACCAGATTATGACAGTGGGCCTTTTTACACGACCCCTAAGGTCCGCTGGCCACTTAAATTCGGACCAGAGATCTTAGGGGTTCGTCGCTCTTCCTGCATTCCCACCCCCTCCGCACTTTGTGGCTGCTGGCTGCGTGAGGGGAGGGAGAAAAAGAGAAAGAAAAGCATGCTGCTCACCTCCGTTCTGCCTCTCGTCTCTGTAAAAGTAGCTCTTAAAGGGGCGGGAGCCAAAAAACAACAAACAGAAGCAAGGAGAGCCCTGCACTCACTATCGTTACACCGGATCAAATAATTTTCACCTCCAAAGAGCAGGTACTTGAAAGGTGCGCTGGGACGCGCTAAAGTGGGCGTGGTCGCACTTAATTTCCTGTTAACTCCGGAGCTGGTGGGTAAACATTTTTAAGCTCCGGAGCTGGGAGCCATTTGCCCCGGAGTTTAGGGGTCATGTATAAACGCCTAGTGTTCCTGAGGATTCTCAACCCATTCCTCATGAGCAACGGCCTCCAGTTCAGAAATCTTCTTCGGTTTCCATGATCCAACCGCCTTCTTTGAATCCCACCAGACATTTCCTATGAGGTTCAAGTCAGGTGACTGCAATGGCCCTTGTCGGATCTTCCAGGACTACTTCTGCAATCAGTCCTTGTTGGAATGTGGGGTCTGCTTGGGATCGTCATCCTGTTGGAAGGTCCAATCACTCCCAAGCTTCAGCTTCCTCATGGACAGCATGACATGCTTTCTCCCAGGATTTCCTGATGCTTCAATGAAACCATATTGCCCACCACACACTGCCGGTTTCCAGTGGCAGAGGAGGCCAAGCGGCCCCAAGGGCATCACTGAGCCACCACCATGCTTAACGGTAGACCAAGTGTTCTTTTCAGCATGTGCTTCAGGCGTCCCCCTCCAGACATGCTGCTGATCCATCAGGCTGAACTTTTCCAGTTTTTTTTCATCGCTCCACAGATGAGAATCCCAAAATTTCTGTGACATATTTATATGATATTGAGCACTACGGAGTTGCCTTCTCTCGTAGTGGTGGACATCTTGGACTTCTGGCATGGAAACCTTCTGCATTTAGTAGGTGCCTTACTGGGCAGCCAGGAACCTCAGTGCCTGTTGCCTGCAAGTCTTGCTGCAGGTCTTTTGCAGTCACTCAATGGCTTCTCTCATCCTGCCTTCTCAGAAATCCAGTTTCAGCCACTGACAGCTTCCTTCTTCTACCCCATCCAGATAGTGCAACCTCTGCTCCTTTAACTTTAAACTGGAGGACTAACTGTGCTGGGAGCTATTTGTGGCGGAGTTTAGGGGTCGTGTACAAAGGGCCTATATTCAAAGGAACATTCAGTGCCTTCTCTGTCTTTCTGTATCATATTCATTTTTGTGACGATCTCTTCTCTTTACTTTTTGGACCATTCTTTGGACCGAGCAATATTTCCAACATGTAGTCAAATGTGACCTTTCACAAACCCCTAGCCAGGTCAGATGTTTCATGTGTTGTAGCTCAAGCACACCTGGTACAGCTAATGGAGCCCTTGACAAGTTGCATCAGGTGGATTTGAGACAACACCTGTTTTGCATATGTATGCTGTTGTGATGGATTATATTCAGGTGGGGGGTTGAATAATTTTGAGACTGCAGAATTCCTTAGTTGCATTTCAGTTAAATTTGGGGAATCCACTTGAAGCATTCATCGTGCTGATCTATTTCAATTGCTTTTGTTTGCCAACAGCTGAAAGTCTGTGAATTTTGACAAGAAACTTGATTTGTATAGGGTGTTGAGCAGTTTCAATTACAACAGTACATGCCTATACACTGAGATATGTGTGCAATCTGAAGCTTGAGGATGAGACAGAAGAGCGAGTGGAAGGATTATATGAGCATGCATTAGAGATAGGCTCAAAACTGAAAAATTGCATTCTATTTTGTTTGCTGTTTATTTCATTTTACTTTTGATTTTCTTTAAAAAAATTCATAACAAAAGACCATTATATTCTTTATAGTATATGGGTGTTCCCCTGGATCTTAGCAGCACCCAACTTTATGTACAAATAAAGAATCAAGGCAACAGATTAGAAACTACCGGTATCTGTGTGCAGAGGTGAGGCCTAGAAATAGATGATGTACCAGTAAGATATAGTGATCAGTTTGGGTAGCGATGGGCTGTCAGATAGATCAGTGCAAAGAATAACCTGATGGTGATTGGGAAAGATCCCATGCAAAAATCATAAGTAATCAAGAGGATACTGTAAGATCCAGCTTCTTTTACCCATAAACTTCTCTTATTTAGAGATAAGATTGGTTGATGGCTATATGGCTGCCAGCACATGCCTCCTAATAACTACTGTGGCATATGCTGGCAGGCACATAGCCACCAGCCAATCCTCTCTCTTTAAATTTAAATAAAAGAAGTTTATGGGTAAAAGAAGCTGGATCTTACCATATCCTCTTGATTTCATATGATTTTTGCACAGGATCTTTCCCAATCACCATAAAATCATCCTCCACACTGATATATCTGACAGCCCATCTCTTCCCAGATGGGCTACTGGTACATTATCCATTCCTAGGTCCCACCTATCTGCACATAGATTGCAATTTCCAGCTTGCTCTCTTGACTCTGAAGGATTACAATGGTATGTTTTGACAAGGTAAGAAAAATGTTTCATTTCCAAAATAGAAAATGGTGTTTCATTTTATTCCTTGATAGGATGTTTGCTTGGTTTTGTTTCTCAATGTTTCATAACCTTATGAAGCCATATCTTGTCCAGTACATGAATTTTAGGCAACATTTTTATTTTACCTGGCTAGTCCCTTCCTCTGCCCTGCTTCACAAAGAGATAAGTATTTATTAATGTGCATGTTTTATTTTCCTTTGATATCAGCCAGTAAAAATCCCAGTATACACTCTGTGTCTGTTTTTGATTGCCCTGTCTCCTTATCTGAACTCCAAAGGAATTAATTAGATGTCATAAATTCCCCATGCCTGGTAATAGTTCCACTGACTGACAGTTAAACAAATAATAACCTCAAAGTGCATCTTAATGTTGTTCATTTAAGGCAAGTACAGCTCCATTAACTGCCACACGTTTGGAGCAAAGCAAGGGCATGTTTGCACCAACAGTCCTGGTGAACTGAGAAACCATTTCCAAAATTCGTGCTCCGCGGGCGGTCCCTCCACCCAGCCGGAGCAGCCTTGCCCTCTCGCGAGAGGGACGAGAGGGGGGAAGGGACGCTGGGAGCGTCCAAAAGGTGGGGGGGGAGGCGCGCCCTATAAGAGGGCGGCTCCGATCCCCACCAACAGGCTTTTCAAGTTGGCGTTCCCCACCCACCCACCACGTAAGGAATAGTGTGAGTGTTACTGGTCGCCTGTTGTTGGGGCCGGATAGGAATTTTTGACCCGCTTTCCAAATTGGCCTAGGAGAGCGGGGATTTTTCGCCTATCCCACACTGGTGCCTAGGTTTCAGGGATACCCCTTGTGTTATTGGCCAACGGGCGGCAGAAGCGGATGGACAAAAGAAAATCGCACCTTCTCTTCTGAGGCAGAAGGTAACACATATTTTTGCTTTGCTTTGCTTTTGGACTAGACTTCCTAGAATTGATCAGCCAACATAGCCATTGGCTGCGCAAATTGGGGGAATCAAGGATTGTACAGTAATTGGGAGGAAAAAGTAGCTTTTCAATGCTCTGCCTTCCTTCTCGCAGCTGACGCTTTCTCCCGTACCAGGATGAGACAACATCTTTCACCTTCCCTGGGGCAGAAGCTGGTGAAAAGTGTTTCAGGATAGTCAGGCTGGACCATTGGCCAAAACCAACTTCACGGAATGGTAGGGCTGGCCCTTGATCAGGGAGGTGGTGATAAGAAAGACTTCAGCTGAAAACACCACCAATCCACTGGCTATATGAACAAGACTGCAAATACTAAGCAATTTCTTTCCTTTTTTGTTTGATCCAATTGGCTGCACCTAGTGGACTTTTCTAAATTTTATCCCAAGTGCCAAATGAAATGCATGGGTCTTCTACACCAGCCCTCTCCCTTCCCTAGCCAAGAAGGGGTGATTAACCTCGAAGAGCCACATGGAGAGGGGGTGTGAAAGTATGTACTTGACCCCTGACATGTTGTTTGAGGGACTGGGACAATAAAAACACCACCCTTTACTTCAGATGCAGCCTCAGAACATCTAAGCTCCGGGCGTCAACTAAGAAACTACCTGGCATATTTTCCATCTTGCCAAGGACTTTACATCTAAGAAATAACTCCTGGCAACTTCATGTTTTACCATGTTTTAACCTGTCAGTACAGCAGGGGTGCTCAAACTTTTTGTAAGGAGGGCCAGATTTGGTGGCTGAGAATGTGTCAGGGGTCGGTTGCTCCCCAACCCTGCCACCCCACTGCAAGCCCCACCCACTGACCCATAAGCCCCACCCAATGACCCCTTGCAACCCCACCCGCGGGAAGGAAGGCGGGGACCAAGGGAGGGAGGGAGGGAGGTGGAAACCAAGAAAAGAAGGAAGGAAGGTGGGGAACAAGGAAGGGAGGGAGGGAGGTGGGGACCAAGGGAGGAAGGGAGGAAGGAAGGAAGGAAGGTGGGGACCAAGGAAGGGAGGAAAGAAGGAAGGAAGGTGGGGATCAAAGGAAGCACAGGGAGCCATGGCCACAGGTCGCCCCTTGGAAGAGGTGATCTGTGCGACCTTGCAACCCCCCAAGCTCCCCAGCGGTGGCGACGGCTCGCCCGCCAGCCCACCCCAAAGCTCCTTGGCGGTGGCAGAGGCCTGCTGGCCTGCCCACCCCCACACTTTCCCCTGCGGTGCCGGTGGCGGCAGACCACCCGTCTGCCCAAGCTTCCCAGCAGTGTCAGTGTTGGCAGAAGATTTAAAAAAAAACATGGGGCGAAGGAGGGGGCGGGAGGGGTGGGCCAGCCAGCCGAGGGCCACTCGAAATGGCCTGACGGGCCAGATTTGGCCCCCGGGCTGGACTTTGGGCAGACCTGCAGTACAGCTCTGAAGTTAAGAGTTTTTGCCCTTGAAGTATTAGCAACTTTTCTGACATTTTTCTAGCAGCCTAAAGGTATCACCTGTTCTACTATTATAAGATACAGTACTTCTGTAGCCACCGTGTGGTTCATTGGGGAGCCAGACTCTTTTCAGCCATAAATTACCGTACTCCCCCTCGTGCCCACGCCCACGCCCTAAGCAGCCAGCCGTGCAGACACTGAGGCATCTATCAAATTTGCATGACCTAATGTGACATGATAATGAGAGGAGGGCATCAAACTGAGCGGCCATGTCACATTGCGACTGTGCTGACAGCACGATGGGGCCGCAGACTGCTCTTTTCCCTTTATGTGGCCTCCCCTTCAAATCTTGAGTTATTGATGAAACCTAAGAATAATGTGAGAACAATATCTAGGAGGATCGATGCTTCTTGAGATAATTTCTTGGCTTAAATGGCATTAGTTAAGAAAACAGTATTTGCTAGAGTTGTCTGAGAAAAGCATCTTGTACCTAAATCCTTGATTACATCAGATACACGGAAAATAATTCTTCCTACTGAATCATTGTCAATCCTTTCATTCAGCTGAAGGATTTGATCGCTTAATTGCACTTGTAAACAAGGTCAGGTAGTACTGGGTTGAATACCTTCCTCCCTTTTTTAACAGGATGATTTGATTCCCCCACAAAAAAGGATAGGATATCAATAACCTGCTGGGATTGGGCACATTTTAATAATTTCTGGTGACGATGTGCTTGCTTCAAAGACATATGCTGAGGATCACACTAAACGGTCTGATAGCTTCAGATTTGGAAGCTGGCCACCCTTCACGCTTTGGTGTTTCTGCAAAGTGGCATGCCTGAGCAATCAGGCTTGCAAACGAAGCCTGCTGCATTTATCTCCCACTACCTAATCCCAAAACAATGCGAGCTCATTTGCAAGTTATGAATGGCAAGGAAAGCTCCTTCTGTTACAGCCTTCACTATCACGGAGGGACAGACAGACGGAGGTTACTACTAACATTTCAAAGAGCTGTACTTCAAAGGCAATGTTGACAGCTTGTCTAGCTGCATATTCTTTATTCCCTCTCCCGCCCTAATAACAACACTTTGGCTGCCCCTTCAAGTGGTGCCTTGGCTGCCTCTAGCAGCCTAGCAGCGTTCTCTTTGCAATTTGGAGATGGCAACAGTGCCACGCCCTTACCTATCTGGTGCAGGCATTGTTCTCAGATGTGTTACTGAAACATGGCAGTGGGAGGTGGGGAGCTGAGACTGATCCATGGGAGAGTGATGTACCTCAATCGCAGGTGGAGTTGCCACCTCAGTAGCATCTCGATCCCTGTGACGTCAGTACCAAAACCCAAGACAAAAGGGGAAGAACTCCATGACGTGGCAGAGGTGGGGAAGGCAAGGGTTCGAACGAAGGAGTCAGGATGCCAGTGCTTCATGGTCCCACCTGGTAATCATGGCACAATGCAGTGTTGGCATACCATAAAGCCAAAAGTGAGATGCAGGGTCTGCGGAGAAAATGAAGGCACCCTTGCATGTAGCCCAGTCATGCTATTTAGAGGAACAGAGGCAAACACCTTCAGATTGAGCCAATGAGTCCTCGATGGAAACACATGCTTTAAAAAAAAGTACTGCATGCACAACAACAAAATAATCATCTTCTAGTGTTATTTTCCCTAAGATTTGTCTCCTTGCCTGGTACCACCAAATGGGGCCATCAATGTATCTCCTAGGTTCCCGCACAAAATCCACCTTAACCTGAGCAGACCCTGGGGAACAGTAAGGCGCAGGAGGGGTGTGCATAGGAGTGGAACCAGCAGGTTGATGTGCAGGAGCCTCCCTGCGGTGCTCATGAGTTGAGACAGAGTGGCCATGACACTTCTGTTGGCACCGCCCTGGGCGCCACTTCTCCCAGTGGCTCACCTCTCAGCAACTCATCTCGCCTCTCCCTACTCAAGCCACCTCCTCCAGAAGAACCAGGAACACCACCCACTCCCCAGTATATCTCGAGCTTGAGAGCAGATCCATTCCCACCCTTCTCCTAGTGCTGCAAATGCATCCCAGACATGTGCATCTTCCCAGGTATCATCCTCCTCGCTCTCACCACTGTTCTCCTGAAATCCACAACTCTCCAGGCTCACCCAGGTTGCCTTTTAGGGCCTCGTCCGTGGCTCTACCCAAGTCCAAAAGCATGCTGCCAGTTTGAAAGCGGGCTCCTTAAGCCTGAAGAGATGGAAAGCCCACCACTCCGCAGCACGGGTGCCAGGACTGGGCTCACAGGCTCAAGTAAGGGAGAAAAAGCAAGAAAAACCAATTCACAGATGCATGAACCAAATCAAGAGTAGTTGCCCATTGAAAGAGTCATCAAGGGGTGGCGCCAAGAGCAGGTGTTGCCAACTAGGTGGATCAACACATCTACAGAAAAGAGACATTGTGTTAAATCCAGCCTTTACATGTCACAATTAGAAGCGCTCTATCGGTTTGGGGGTACAATCCCTGCCTTGCCCTGGGTGCTAGCAACCTACGCTATGCCACTGCTTGCTAGCCCCCTCTGACTCAGACGGAGGAAAACAACAAACATCCAGATGATTCCATATATTTCTGCAGATATCTGGGAGATACAACAATATCGGCCAAGTATGGGATGTTATTGCAATGGGTAGGTCTGGTAAGAATCCACCTGTCAAGCAAAAGGAGGTTGCCTGGAGGGACATTCACTCCACCAAAGAGCTTGTGAAGGAATTTGTACTTGGTTATATCGCCATTCTGAATGCCATGTGTGTTCAGAATTTATGAACATCCTCTGGCCAGATTTAGTGTAGAAAGCAATTTAGGAGACCACGGATACTCTCTAGCATCCTCTGCATTGGGTAACAGGCACACATCCGCATCACATCTCTCCAGGGACACGTACATATTCATCACTTTCACCTGCTTTTGAATAACCTTCTGATAAGGCCTCATCACATCACACTTCTCCAGACAGTCTGACATTTTAATACAAGATGCCTCCGCCCACACACCTTCCCCCCCCTTTCCAAAAACTGTATTATAAAAATGAGTCTACAGGTATATCCATCTTCCATTAAGCTTCTTCCTCACTTTCCAGTCCAGGTCTTCTGAGAAACCAACTATCAAATGAGTGTCTAACCCTTCATGGAATCTAAGTGTTTGTCTGAGGCTCTCTAAATACAGTATTTTTTCCGTATATAAGACTATATTTTTGTCTAAAAATATGTAATTTTGGGTTGGGAAAGTGGTGGGGCGATGGCTCTTGTAGATGGAAAAATATGGTACAGTAAGGGCGTTTATACACAACCCCTAAGCTGCGCTGCAAATGGCTCCCAACTCCGGAGCTTAGAAATGTTTCCCCACCAGCTCCGGAGTTTAGAGAAAATTAAGTGCGACCACGCCCCCATAAGCGCGACCCAGCACACCTTTCATGCACTTGCTCTCAGCAGGTGAAAATTCCTTGATGCGGATAAGAGTGCCGGGCTCTCCTCGCTTGTCTGTTGTTTTTTTGCCTCCCGCCCCTTTAAGAGCCCCTTGAGAAGGAACCAGGAAGTAACGGGGCTCGTGGCAACTTCGACTGGCACCGGCAGGTTAGTAAAGGCTTCTTTTGTCCTTTTTTCCCCTCCCTCCCCTCACGCCGACAGGAGCAGGAAGTGCTGAGGGGTGGGGACGCAGGAACAGAAACAAACCCCCAAGATCTCTGGTCCGAATTTAAAGGGCCAGCGGATCTTAGGGGTCGTGTGAAAAGGCCCTAAGTTAATACCTTATACATGGTGATGCCCACTGACATGTAGTGGATAGAAACTGACTGGGACTCAGACCTGGGTTTGAATTGCAGGTTGGCCATAGAAATGTACGTTTGTGATTAGTACAACCACTCCTTAAATATTGCACTTACCTTGAAAAAGAAAAAAAGCAAAGCAAAGTGTTCTACTAATATACCTCCTCAGCACTTCAATCACTCTCTGGGCGTTTACAATTTAATTATGCCAGGCTACAAAATCTTACCAGGAATTCAATTAGTCATTTCTGACTTGACAGCACAAAATGCCACATAATAATTATTATTCTAGCACAGGACAGACTTTGACTTAATACTCAATATTAGCCCCACGGCCCTAACGTTGCAGGCCTGGAGGATGCTCTGTGACATCTTCGTATTCTGTATGGGGCTGCCAGGTCCTTCTGTCCGTCACGGCTAGTCTGTCTCTTACTGACTCATCCTGGGCTGCCATCCGTTTAAGATTTCCCACTCCTACTTTTCCAGTTCACAAGTTGCTTACCAAATTCTTCTCTTCTTTCCTGGCCTACTGGGCCCCTTTCCCCTCCATTGCCCCGGAACCTTCCGGTCTCTTCTCAACTACTCCTCTTCCCAGCATTCACATTTCTATGACAACAGTTGCTAAGGCTGGGAAGAAAAAACACAAAACCAAACTGTCAATGTTAGGGCCTCTCCCAAGAAAATAATAATCTGGTCTTTAGTGGCTCTTTTTGACCCTTAGTCTAAAAGTAAGAATACTTATTTTATTTTTTATTTTTTATTGTCTTTCACCTTAAAAAGAACCCAAGGTAGCTTACATCATTTAAAAGATATTTTAAAGTAAGTGTATTAATATTTTAAAAAGAATTAAATGAGTAGTACAGTATATTTAAATGGCAAATCGATACTAAAGTAAAAACTCTTTTAAAAGACATGAGGCACAACAGTCCATTTGAACACCTCTCTCAAACAGCCTGTTGCTATGGGAAAGCTTACCTAAAGAGAAAGGCCTTTGTCTGCTTACAAAAGGACAGCAAAGATGGGGCCAGCCTGGCCTTCCATGGGAGGGATATCCAGAATCTGGTTGCAGCAACAAAGAAGGCCCTCTCTTATGTCCCCACCAAACAGACCTGTGGAAATGGTGGGTTTGAGAGTAAGGCCTCCCCTGATTAACTTTACATCCAGGCAGGCTTATAAAGGGAGGCATGGTTCTTGTGATAACTTGGATCCAACTCATTTAGATGGTTACGTTACATCCATTCTCATCCCGGGAGGAAGTTTGTTGCGTGTTGATGTCAGTCGTGGTCACGTGGTCTTCTTCCAGTTCTGTCCCTGTTCCTGTGTACGCACGGGTGTGACTGATGATACCGGCATGACTGTTAATACACATCCTCATTCCATGATGACATGTGAAATTACATGCCTTTGTTCTCCGTTTTTTTCCAGACTGACCTTCCGTTTTTCAATGCTTCGATTCTCCGAAGCCTTGCCTTCAATGCATTACGGAGCAAACTTCAATGAATTTGTCTTTTAAAAACTATTCACTGCATTGCTAACTCCATAGGCAATTTAATGGCGAATGTTGCTTTGTGCTCCTGCCACTAGATGGGTTCTGCTCCTATCGTCACTCGTTCCGCGACGAGCATGACTTCACAGGCTCTCGTCTCAGAACGAGAAGCATGACGAGCAGATTCCCAAGGCCAGGGAGGGGAATCTCTCATCCCGCTTAAATCGCAGTTCAGGGGCGTGGTCAGGACGAACTCCCCTCGTCCCGCAATGGACGTGTGGTAAGATTTCTTCGTACCACTCCCAAGCAGGACCACAAACAGCGATGAGATGGACGTGAAGTATCAGCCTTAGATCCTTAAAAGTTAAGACCAGCACTTTAAATATTGCCAGGAAACCAGTGGCATTGATGTAAAGCTGTGGGGCGGGGGGGGGGGGTATGTGATCCCTGTAACCAGGGTGGATTTGATTTAAATCACTAGTCAGTAAGGCTCGATTTAAATCATTATTTTCTACACAAAGACTCATTTTTGCTGGAGTTATTTTAATCTTAATATTTACAGCAAGATGAAGGTTTCATTTTTAGAATAATAACTTTTCAGATTAGTTTTACAGTTATATCAGAAAATTACTGATTTGGTGGTTATATACCATTAGAAATAAATAGATAGCCAATTATGACATTATTGCAAGGTGAACTATCTCTCCAGTTTAATAGGTTGATAGTTCATATTTGTACTGGTATGTTGTAGTTTATTGGAAGGAGAAAAATAATAATTACTGTAACCCCCCCCCGCCCTTTTGTGGTTTATAATATACTGCGGTCCCGTTATATCGCGAGACTGCAGTATATGAAAAAAAGCCCCCGGGGTAAGGTGGGAAGGCCTGTTTCAGGCCTCCTGTACTTACCCCAGGCTTGGTGCTGCCGCGAATGGCCCTGCAAGGGCCTTCTCTGGCCTGTCGGATGCTCCAAAAGAGCTTCTCCGCAAACTGGAAGTGACTTCTGGAAAACAAGAAATGATCTCTGGATCACTTGAAAAAACTTTTGGGAGCCCTGAGGGTCTTTCCAGGCATGTTGGAGGACTTAGAAATGCTTCTAAGTGATTTAACATGGTTAAATTATATTCAACTAGGAAAATGGATGAAGGACTGGGGGAAAGAGAAATAATCAAATCAGAGAATGCACAAAATTTGAACATTTCCTACTATCGCTTGAGTCTGAACAGGAAAATTCAGAGAAAGGAATAACACGTAAAATATATAAAATACTAGGGGAATTATCAGAAATGAAGGAGTTAAACACCTTGAGAGAAGTTTGGAACCAAGACCTTAATATACAGATAGAGAAAGAAGACTGGAAGAAAATTTGGAATATGAGAATTTTGAGATCATTATCGGTCAGGATAAAAGAAAACTACTTCAAATTGGTTTCTAGATGGTATTTAACCCCAGTAAGACTAAATAGAATGAATCCTGCTTACTCTAAGATATGTTGGAAATGTGAAAAAGAGCTTGGTACTTACTTGCATCTTTGGTGGGAATGTGAAATAGTCCAAAGGTTCTGGAAAAAAGTGTTTTTAGAGCTAAGTAATATGATTAAGATGGATATAGATTGTAATCCAGAGATAGCATTAATATCATTGTTAACAAGTAAAGATTATGTGGTTACAACAAAGGAACTAATAGCAAATTTTATGACAGCTGCTAGATTAATTATAGCAAAGAATTGGAAGTCAAAACTAGAATTCAAGATGGAAGACTGGTATAATGAACTTTGGGATATAGCTATAAACGATAAACTGTCCTGCAGTTTAAAGGTTAAACGAGGAGAAATGAAAAAAGACATTTTCTACGATATCTGGGGTAAATTTTTAGATTATGTACTAGTCGAAGGGAAAGGGAAAGAGTCCACGAATATCTCACAACAATTCTGGAGAAGAGAACTTTAAGAAGACTACTAGAAGAATAGAAGATGGAGCAACGAATAAGAATGTATGGATGGACCCGTGGGATGGGGGTGCACTTATATTGTTTGTTGTAGTTTTTTTTTATTTCCATTTTTTATGTCGTTGTATGTAGTTGAAAATTTAATTAAAAAACATTTAAAAAAAAAGAAATGCTTTTCGGCAAACCGGAAATGTTTGGAAGTCATTCCAAACAACCTTCTATTCCTTTAACGTCTTGAAACATAGCACTTAAGAGGTAAGGGAGTTGATTCTGTTTACAGTAACCCTCCCGCCTATCGCGGGGGTTAGGGACCCACCCACGATGACTGAAAATCTGCGATATGTGGATGCGGGTCGGGTGGGGCCTGGGTGGTGGTGGGCGATCAGATTCCCCTGCCGCTGCTGGCCTGCGCCGGTCCAAGAAGTCTTGGGGCGGCATGCACCGGCGGCGTTGCGGGATCTGACCTCCCGCCGCCCCCCGCCCGCTCCGCCCCAAGACTTCTCGTCCGGGGCGTCTCCATTGAAATGCATTGGCTCAATGCATTTCAATGGAGAAAAATTTCCCCATTGGAATACATTGGCTCAATGCATTCCAATGGGAAAAATTTTCTCCATTGAAATGCATTGAGCCAAGACATTTCAATGGAGATTGCGGGACAGCGCCCCATGCCGCATGCCCGTGCTCCTCCAAGTAGCCTGGGGCAACGGGTGTGGGGGGTGATGCAATCACCCCCCGCCACCCGCCCGCGCGGCTCCGAGGCATCTCGGAGGAGCACGGGCCGGATCACCCCACGCGGGCTGGCAGCGATGGGGGATCAGATCCAGAGCTTGGGGAAGGGGGGGTTAAAAGCCTGGGCTTTTAAACCTTCCCCCCTTCCCCAAACCCCAGGCTCCAGCTCATTGGCACTGGGGTGGGGAAATAAAGGTTTTTCTCCCCCACCCCAGCGCTAATCAGCTAGATCCAGGGCAGGTACTGCGATCCCACAATATAGTGGGACCGCAGTACCTGAGCGGCGAAATGGCGGGGGGTGAATGTAACAGATTATATCACCCAAGTCCCGGTGCAAAGATTCTAAAGTCAGCAAGGTTATTTTGGCAGAGAGGGTATAAAATCGCACGAGCACTTCCCTGTCCCGGAGAGTAAAAAGAGATCACAATAAAGAACAAATAACTAAGAATTTGTTTTGGACTGATATGAAATTCACCAGCCTTTCAGGACACCTGTACATTGCCACCAGCAGCTGCCTCATTATGGCTCAAACGAAGGCCAGCCTTAAAGACATTATTTTCAGGCTTTACACATTGGCTACCAGGAGGATTAAGCTGGTGTTCAGGGAGGCAGGATATCACCCCCGTTGAGCTCTCCTGAGCATGGCTTCGGGCTGTTTCTCACTCTGTGTGTGGATGTGATTTCAGGGAGATGTTTACACCTGCAAGACTTCAAAAACCTGTTTTCATTAGAGACCGCCAGGGGGGCTAATATAATTGGTCTACCTACCAGTAGAGCTTCCGTCTAAGCATCAGAAACCACGCAGGTACATCCTTTCCCTTCGTTGCTGTTGCTCCCTAAAGAACATCTCCACTGTCTTTGTTCCAACCATCCCTAGGTAGAATCTCACACCTCCCACTTCAGCAAGTGTTACCTGTTGAGATACAAGTCTAAACTGATTAGTAGGAGGGCTGAGAGAGTTGAAGGCTGAGAGGGGAGATGATAGCTAATGTTTAAACATTTGAAAGGATATCACATCGAAGAGGGGATTGGCTTGTTTTCCATGGCTTCAGAGACTAGGATTCGGAGCAATGGTTTCAAACTTCAGGAAAGAGAGATTCCACTTGAACATTAGGAAGAACTTCCTGATGGTTAGAGCTGTTCGGCAGTGGAATATGCTGCCACAGAGGCTGGTGGAGTCTCCTTCTTTGGAGGTTTTTAAGCAGAGGTTGGATGGCCATCTGTGGAGGGTACTTTGATGGGGGTTCCTGCATGGCAGGGGGTTGGACTAGGTGGCTGTTGAGGTCTCTTCCAACTCTATGATTCTATGTTAACTTTATTGCAAAGGAAGTAAGGAGGCTATTCTAAAATGAATCATTTTAGAATCATTGATTTCCAGCTTTGGTTAGTTGGTAGGTAGGTATTTTCCTTCTTGATTTGCTTCATGTATGAAATGTGTACTTTATAGTGTCAATATATTAATCTCTATATTACAAACTGTACTGGCAGTTTTATTTTTCTGTTATATCCTGCTTAAACTCTGCACTTGAACCAAGGGTGAGATTAATCAGCTGCAAAGGCATGCACCTGATCCAACCAGAAAAGGTGACATTCAGCAGAGCAATCTCTCTTAAAGTGGCCTTCCATCTCACAGGGAATTGCTCCACCTCTGGCCCCTTCAAGGGGGGGGCACAGACTGGGGTCAAACTGGAGCTCATTTTCCTGTGGATGGTGGGATTGCCAAGAAATGGATTGCACTATTTATTTATTTATTTATTTATTTATTTATTTATTTATTTATTTATTTATTTATTTTTATTATCACGCTTGTATACCGCCCCATTTCCCAGCGGGAACTCTGGGCGGTTTACACAAAATAAGAGAGCATGCCTAGACCAGGCATGCCCAAACTTTGGCCCTCCAGATGTTTTGGACCGCAACTCCCACAGTCCTTTGCCATTGAAAATACAGGCTTAGAATTCTGGGAGTTGTGGTCCAAAACATCAGGAGGGCCGAAGTTTGGACATGCCTGCACTAGACCACTCCTCAAATGGGCCAGACTGCAATAGGGTTCCCACTGTGATCCTACCCAGAATATCATTTACCCTTGGGGTTCCCCTCGGGTTGATGGATCAAAACAAGCTGAAGCAAAAACCAAACTAACCAAACTAACTAAGCTAAATATTAAAATAAAATTTTAAAAAAGTATTTGGGAAAGTGTTGAACTTTCCCACGACAATTATTCTGGAAACAGAAGTCAATACAAAATTCACCAGATTGTTCTGTGCCAACCTTGGCTCAGAGCCCCATCTGTTTTGCTCAGTTGTAACATTTCTTAACCTAAAGCAAACAGCGAAGAACCAAATCAGGATCCATTCCCTGGAAGGCAGTCAAGTCTGCCCATTTGTTCTCTCGTGCGCATGCTAGGGTCAAGACGCCATCTTGCCCTCGTGGCTGATCCCTGGGCTAGTTTCCTTAGCCGTAGCCAGGCTTTGTGGAGCTGTTGGCCTCTCCAGTGCAGAGATCACTGGCTTGGCAGTAGGATCGCCCAAGAAAAGAAAGAGCCCAGCATTCACTTTTTTGACAGAGATAATAACGCTTCCTGACTACATCATATCCACAGCTTTCACTTTTCCGGAAGGATCATTTACATTACAGAATTTCTTCTGGTTTTTATCCAAGCCCCCCAGGAACTGACTGTCACATCTGGAAAGATCACTCATGGGTCTGTGGTTGGTCACAAGCCATTAGGAAAGAAAACTTTCACTTGCTGAAGAGCAAGACCTTGGCTCACATCTTCATACAAACATGGGCTTAGATCCCAGAAATGGAGACATCTGCGTTGACTGAACATCTTCCAAGTTTGCCTTTTTAAAAATAAAGGAAGAAAAATAATAATTCTCCTGAGAGGTTCTAGGATTCTGAATTTCCACAACTGTGCCATAGACCATGATAAAGAAAAGAAAAATGTCCTCTGCACAATTTAGAACATGGACGTCCATTTTATTAAATAACTGAGTGTGGGTCACTAGTCCTCAGTGTTGTGGAATATCCTTTTAAAAATTACAGCTGTTTTCTATGCGCTTGAAAGTGAATGGAGAATGGCTAAGACTTAAAGTAGCTGAAAAGTACTAAGTGGGAACCAGATATGCTCCTTTGTGAATGGAGGGGCTCTTTATTTATTAAAAATAGTAATACTCATGTGCCATCCTGCCAATTCTGACTTATGGTGATCCTTTGGGGGATTTTCTAGATCATACTTAGAAGTGGTTCACCACTGCCTTCTTCTGGAGAGATCCTCAGATTCTGGAGTTTGCCCAAGGCTACCCAGGCTGGCTCTTCTCTCGGAAGGCACAGTGGGGGGTTGAAGTCCCAACTGGGGATGGGCTATTCCAAACACCACCTGGGCTCACACCCAGGGGGTGTTTGGAAGCCTCCGACACACAAGCAGCCAATCACTGACCTTCTGCGCCCGCACAGAGATGAGCTCCAACAAGGAAACAGGCTCTGACCTCATCTTTGCTCCTCCATGGTGCTGCCCAATCAGACAGGGAGGCGGGATGAGGTTTGTCCCTGCACAACTCCTTATTGGCCAGCATCACAGAGAAGCAAAGCTGACGTCGGAGCCTGCTTCCTTTTGAAGCTCAGCTCAGTTCGGGCGCAGACCAAGGTAAGTGATTGGATACTTGTGTGTCGGAAACTTCCAAACACCTCCTGGGTTTGTGCGGGTCATTTTGGAACCAGTAGGTTCCAAAACAAATAACCCATCCCTAGTCCCAACCTCTTACTCCACAGCCATATCCGTAAACCACTGAACTATCCAGCCAGCTCAGGTTATGTATTAGTTACATTTACATCCTGCTTTATCTCCAGTGAGTTCAAATTTGCATATATGTTGTTTCTCCTGCTCACATACATCCTGGCAACAATAGTCCTGAAGTAGCCCAGCTTCAAGAGAGTGACGGGCCCATGGATACCAATTTCCTGACTGAGTGGAGACTGGCTCTTAAATCCCAGTCCAACTTTCAGATCGCTACCAGCTTTTCTTCTGATTGGGCTGGGGGGGGGGGACAAGCCACAATTCAGAAGAGGTTTCCTTGGAAGAAAATAGGGGACATAAGCGGGCCAAATGGCTCCACGTTTTCCTCTCTCCTGCTTTCGGCATCACCTCCCCTTTGGACCCTCCCAAGCCATGTGAGCCAGCCCAGAGAGCGAATAAAGGGATGTTCCTCCATTTCACCCCCATGAGAAGAAGGGCCACCCAACGGACTGAGTTCAAAGGTTTGTGGGATCCCTCTCACCATGTCCTTGGTGACTATGGGTATTGCAGCCTGAAAAAGGCAAGTATATTTAAATAATGCATAGAAAAAGAAGGCACATTGTCAGTGCAGGTGTATAGTGTTTTGGAGTTAAGAACATAAGAGCCATTCTGGATCAGGCCAAGGGCCCATCTAAGTCCAGCTTCCTGTATCTTACAGTGGCTCCACCAAATGCGTCTGGGAGCACACGAGACTACATATCTGTCTCCTGATACCACTCCCCTGCATCTGGTCCTCGAAGTACCCTGGTTTTAAGCCTGAAGATTACACATCTCCATCATGGTTTGTAACCTGTGATGGACTTTTCCTCCAAGAATCTGTCCAATCCCGTTTTGAAGGCATCTAGGCCAGATGCCATCACCACATCCTATGGCAGGTTGTTGTTGTACCTGCGGCTGCTAATTTTCTTTGTTGGAAAAAAAAGGCGGGGAGAAAGAAATCCCCCATAATGTGGGGTGTTCTCTAGAAAAGCGTTCTACAAACAACGTATCATTTCATCAGTTCCCAGCCTTATTTTTGTGTTCCATAAGTCAGGACATTCATTGTCCTCTGGTTTTGCCTGTGCGCAACTGTCAACAGCAGTAATGAGGGACAATATGCAGTCCAGTAAAATTAAGCCGTATTCAGGTATTGAGAACAGGACATTGAGGGATATTTTACAGCATTAAAAGACATTACATTAGATCTACAAGAGAACACAAGCAGTAAAACAGAGTAAAAATTTCATGTAAAAGTCATGAGTGAGGGAAACTAACATTGAAAACATAGTGTCAATGCAATCACAAAGGGCGCTTTTACACGACCCCTAAGATCCGCTGGCCACTTAAATTCGGACCAGAGATCTTGGGGGTTTGTCGCTCTTCCTGTGTTCCCACCCCTCCGCACTCCCTTGCTCCTGTCTGTGTGAGGGGAGGGAGAAAAAAGGGAGAAAAGAATGCGGGCTCACCTCTGTCTGCCCCTCAAGCCCCAGAAGCAAGCATTCCAGTCTCTTAAAGGGGCGGGGGGGGCAAAAAAACCCCCACACAAGGCAGGAGAGCCCGGCAGTCACTGCTTTACATCCGCATCAGAAACTTTTCACCTTTGGAGACCAGGTACTTGGAAAATGCGCTGGGACGCGCTTAGGTGGGCGTGATCGTACTTAATTTTTTTTAAAGTCCGGAGCTGGTGGGAAAACATTTTTAAGCTCCGGATCTGGGAGCCCTTTGCCTTGGATTTTAGGGGTCGTGTAAAAGTACCCAAAGTCTATAAACATAAAGTCTATGTGATCATGTGATTCATATAAAAGTCCCATAAGAGGTAGTCCATCATTCAGGGAAAGCTTGCCTGAAAAGAAAGGTCTCTGCCTGTTTCCGGAAAGACATCAGAGACTCCTGGCCTCTAGTGGGAGGGAGCTCCAGAGTCTGGGCACAGCAGCCAAGAAGGCCCTTTCATGTGTTCCCACGAGGCATACCTGTGAAGGTGGCAGGATGGAGAGAAGGGCCTCTCCTGATGACCTTAGCACCCAAGCCAGTTTACCTCTTCAATCTCTTCCACTGTTACCTTTACAGAACTTTTCTCTCACCTGCTCTGCTTACTCTCTTTCCTGCTCCTGTTCTTCCTTTCCTGCCTTCACTACCCTCTTTCTAATCCCCTACTCCTGGCATGTCCAAACTTCAGCCCTCCATATGTTTTGGACTGCAACTCCCGCAGTCCTTTGCCATTGACAATCTAAGTTTAGAATTCTGGGAGTGGTGTTCCTGCAGAGTCAAAACAGCAACCTCCTTGGAGAATGTGTAATCCGCCTGCACCTTGAGATCATAAATGTTAGATAGAATGATAATCAGTGGGGAGAGACGGCATAGTTAATTTCTAAGTCTGCATTAAATGCTCAGAAGCCTCTGCCTTCAGTTTCTTAGGATGACCCCTTGGAATGAGCACCTCAACAATGTATTACTCCTCTCTGCAGGAAATCTCTCTCCTTCTCTGCCAGGGACTGCCAACTTTTGTTACTGTGCCCTGGCTCTTAGTCCTTAACTGTAGGGCATGGTTTACTAGGGAGACCCAGTGAGGTGTAGTGGATAGCGTGACGGACTAGGAATCTGGAGACCTGATTTAAATCCCAGCCTCTGTCATAGAAACTCCCTGGGGGGGGGGTGGAACCAATAAAGCCACTCCTTAACCACCTCACCTCAAAGGTCCTTCCAGGGTTACTACAAGTCAATTCCAACATCACAACCAACGAAGTACCGACAGGGAGACATGAAGCTTCTTCCCATTGTTTGGAAAGCTTCGCACAGGGACTTCAGCAGGCCAGGCTTCTGTGAAAGGCCTTGAGACACATCACATTGGCAACTCTATTCTGCCTTGATGGACATGGTTGCACATCTGCCAGTCAGACCCACTGGAGAAGCCGGGATGGGCAGAAACCAAGCAATAAGTGGAATGACAGAGAGCAAACCATTTTGTGATGTTCCATAGCCTGACTTATGCAACCTGGCTTCCTATATCCCGATCTGGCCCAAGGAGGGGGACTGCGCAGCCATCCAGATGTTGTTCAGCTCCTGCTGCCCCTCACCTTGCTGTACTCACTAAGGTGGACGGGAATAGCAGATCAACTATATCTAGAGGGTAACATGTTCCTCACCTCTAATCTAGTCTAGAAGATTCAGAGATGATTTAAAAGCAAAAAAAAAAGTGTTTTGCTTATATACCACCCTATAGCGATTCAAGCACTCTTGGTATGGTTTACAGTTTAATTATGCAGGCTACACATTGCCCCCTCCCCCCAGCAGGCTGGGTGCTCATTTTACCGACCTTGGAAGGATGGAAGGCTGAGTCAACCATGAGCCTGCTACCTGGGATTGAACCCCGGGTCGTGAGCACAGTTTTACCTGCAGTACAGGCATTTAACCACAGTGTCAAGAGGTTGATTTACCCTTCTTTTTTGAGAGAGAAAGAGACACCCTGTAACTGTCCAGTTTGCCCAAAGATGCACAGGCTGGCTCATCTCCATGGAGCCACAGCAGAACTGATCCACCCAAGTCCCAACCCCAGCCAGAGTTCCAACTCACTGAGCTCTCTGCCCAGCACAAATGTACATACTGCCAAAAAAAAAAGGAACATACCAACGTGCATTCTGTTGAGAGGGAGTGGGCAATCTTTACCTCCAAGATGTTTTTGGCCTGTACTTGCCAGAATAGGCAACAGAGAGGGATTCTGGGAGCTGCAGGTCAAACCCGTCTGGGGGCCCGTGGGGAGGCCATTCCAATATGCAAGGAAATTAATCGCAAAATCAGCACATATTATGGGAGCTGGACTGAACAAGTCCCAAAATATATGTGAATATTTGTAAAGGCTGTTTTTTAAAAAAAAACAAAATAAAATAAAATAAAGCTGATAATGCAAGTCACAGGCAGAGTTAATTCGAAGACTGAAAAAAATAAAGAGAAACAGGTGCAAGCCGAAACTGACAGTGGTTCCCCTCTAACTGTGGCTCCTTCACTTCTGACCTAAAACTCATGGCTGATGCTTTTTCCTTTCCCAAAATCCTAAAGTTCCAGTACTTTTGGGTTAATCTCAAATTGAACACAAAGCTGCCAGCTTACTTGATTTAAAAATGCCACTTTTCTCAGAAAACAGACCTTTATGCATCCTAAGAGGCAAGATGAAAGCTGAAACCGCAATCCATCTTAATTCTATGGCCGGAGGTCACAATCCTCTAATAACACCCAGGTGGTGTACATGCTTCTTCAAGCTTTGTTCAAGGGGAATTCAATGACATGTGATTGATAACCCCTTTGGATGGAAATGGCCTCAAAAATAATGATGCAGGAAACAATACTGTTTCCCTTAATAGCAGTTCTGCTTAAAATGCACACACTGTCCTGGTGGTAAATTGCTCTTGATGTATATTGAATCACGGTTATGGCAACTGCTGTCCTTCCGCAAGCCAACAAAAACCTTTCTCTATGGGCAAGCCTTCCCTCAGCGACTGGCTGCCTGAGTGGGGGTTTTTAAATGGATTGTGGTGCTTTATTATTTTCAACGTGCATTGAGTCCTGTCTAAAGAGAAAGTCAGGGTAAAAATACTTTTTTAAAACTAATGAGCCCCTAGGAACAGTGTTTTCCAACCTAGGAGTGGTGATCCCTGAGGGGTTGCAGTGTAATTTCTGGGATGTAACAAGTCACCTTATATGTTGTGTAGCCCTTGTTAAACAATTTCTTCCTTGATCTTTCAGAGCAGGATATTAAAGTAAGCATGTATGTGTGTGCATCAATGACCGGGCCCTTGAAGGAGCAAGAAACATTTACCTATCTTCATTCATTCATTCATTCATTCATTCATTCATTCATTCATTCATTCATTCATTCTTCTTTCTTGTTTGTCCCACTTGGTGGTGGGGTCTGCTTTTCTTGTTTTGGCTTTCCACTTGGTGCGGTCATGGGCTAGGTTCAGGTGAACCAGGGACAACTTCATGTCATTCGGAAGCATGTCTGCCTAGCACTGTTTTAGACATCTCCTTGGTCAGGATCCACTGACCTCCAAGGTTTTTGGCCAGAGTTTCTTCATCAGCACACAGGACATGACCAAACCAATGCAGTTTGGTTTCGTGCATCTTGTGGCGATAGGTGCAATGCCATATTTTGCTCTGATGTCATCATTGCACACATGATCCTTTCGCATGAGGCCAGAGGTCCATCGCAGCATCTTTGTCACCATGACACCAAGGCAACATTCAGTTTCTTGAAATGCTGCCCAGCACTCTGAATCATAGAGTGCAACTGATCGTACAATAGTGCAATTGATTTTGAAAATTTTGATTTTCAACAGTTGCTGATTTTTCTGTCACACATGACACTTGATGTTGCATGCCATCTTAGCCAGGCACTGTTGATCCTGGATGTCACCTTGTGACTCAGGCTCCCGTCGGTTGTGATCATGGAACGAAGGTATTTTAACTTTTAAGTCCTCAGTAGGTCAATAGCATGGATTTGGATTGTACCATATTCATTTGGGTGGGTCGTCAGATATTCCGTCTTCTTCACATTCAGGTGCAGGCCAAACCTTGTCAGACAGTCACTCCATACTTGGGCTTGGCACTCAAGATTTGTCTTACCCTTTAATGCAATCATGATGTCATTATCTTAAAGGAGTGTACAGGGCACTGGATTCTGCAGATCTCGAGTGACTGCAGCCATAACCAGAATGAAAAGATGCGGGGAAAGTGCCAATCCTTGGTGGAACTCAACTGTGATACAAAAATCTTTCAATGTACCAGGAGCGGCCTGTACGTGACTCTTTGGTGACTCATAGAGGAGTTTGACCCAACTGACTAGTTCCTCTGGGACTCCATGATGTTGCAATGCATACCAGATGACATTGTTTGGGACTCTGTCAAATGCTTTCTCGAGGTCAAGGAAAGCTGCATGCACTGGTTTCCATTTCTCCCTGGGTTTTTAAAATAACAGCAGGGAAGCATGGATTGACATTTAGTTGAACTATGGTGCGGATTCGTGTGTCAGTGACTCACTCAAAGATTTTAAGAGTATGTGAAAGTAATCTAATCGGTCTGTAGTTGGTGCATTCGGCAGGGTTCCTCTTCTTCCAGATAGGCACTGTTGTGCTACATTGCCAATCATCTGGTATCTTCTAGTTAAAGAGTTCCATCACCCAGTTAACAGGGGTTCCAGTGTTGTGACTTCCACAGTTCTGTCACCACATCATCGGGTTGTGTGGCTTTACCCGTTTTCATGTTTCATTGCCATGGCAACTCCATCAGATGTCATAGACTGCACAGGCCCTTGGACTTGGGGAACATATGGGTTGGGTGGGTGGGTGCAGGAACCCTTCCATGGAAATTTTCTCAAAGTAATACCACCAGTGCTTTGTTGCCTTGACACAATCATTGATCAGCTTTCCGTTCTGATCACTGACACCGTGGAATTTCTCAATATCCTCAGTCCTTTTGTGATGGGCTTTCACTAACTGATAGATGTCATGTTCACCTTCGTGCGTATCAAGATTTCTGTACAAAGTGCATAGACTTTGTTTTAGCTACTACTTTCTTTCCACTGCAACAAGCATTGCGGTACTCTGCCAGTTATCAGATGTCTTTTCAGCTAGGAAAACATGATAGAGATCCTTTTTCTCATGGCTTTGTCTGTCCAAAGCCATGTTTGTCAGTCTTTTTACAACCAGGCTTTGTCGTGTCAAGTTCAGCCCGGCCAGCTGTTTTAATTGCCTGTTTTGCTTTGGCCCAAGTATTGTCTACTGTCATAATAGGAGGCAGTTGTATTTGTGAGATGATTTTTGCCTCTTTTTGTCATAGTTTCCACCACTTGGTTTTCATTGGATCATTACGTTCTGCTCTGCTTTCCCTGGGTGGGTCAATACAGAGGTCACAGATAACCAGACGGCGTTGGGGAGCAGTTGTCACATACAGGATGACTTTGGCGTTGAGTACTCTTTTAAGGTCTCATCTCCAGATGAGTACAAAGTCAAGCTGGGATGAAGTGCTGCCACTGTAGTAGGTCACGAGATGTGATGGGTGCTTGCTTGTATTCATCCATTCACTCACTCACTCATTCATTCATTCATATAAGGGAAATGCGGTGGGGCTGTCACACGTTCCTTGGCTATTAGAAAAGGGAGCTGCGACTCAAAAAAGGTTGGGCCATGTTGGTAGGGAGATTCAGGATGATGCAGGCCAGGAAGAGTAGCCTCCACCTCAAATTCCTGGCACTGCTCTGGAAGCTGGTTCATCTCCACTGTAATCAGCAGAGACGTCTCCTAAAGCAGGCTGGCTGGGTCTCCACAGCAGTCATCCATTCTGCAAGGAATGGTGCAGGCACTTTGATGTTTGGTTGCACCTCTTTCCACAGATAACTTATGTACCTAGATGGGAAGCTTAAATCAGGGGTGGGCAGTGCATAACTTGTAGGCCCCAAAGTGGTCCCAAGGCCAGTTTTTTTCTTGTTTTTGCTTTTTCAGCTTCCCAAGCCCCCACCTCAGAAACGTTCATTTTTTCCCAAATGCTGCCCCAAATCAGAAACTCAACATGGTGCAGAAAAGGAGGATGTTTCTTCTCCTTTTATCTTTTTTTTAATTCATTTGGAGGGTTCATTTCCCACCTCTCCTTCCTATTCCACATGTTTGTCAAGCTACAGCTGGGAGGCCAGTATTATTAAATACTGTAACAACAGAAAGAGCAGGGAGGGAAAATGGGCAGTCTGCCCAGTCCTTCTCGTGTCTGTGTGATCAGCCAATCTCGTGCAAGTCTTCCAGTGCCTGGTGTGAGGTTCTTCCAAGTGCCACTTCAATGCCGTGAAGAGACATGGATTTGAATTTATCCAGTAAAAAAAAAGATCCTGTAGAGACAGGTGTTGGTGAGGAAGCAGGAAAGAAGGCAGCAGGTTTGGCATACAACCAATGTAAAGTTTCACTCAGTCCAGAAAAGGCTTCCATAAATATGGCAGAACATCTGCCTCCAGATCTGGAAGTTGAGTCATGGCTACTGGACTTCTTTTTTGAGAGATAGAAACGTTTCGCTGTTCATCCAAACAGCTTCTATCTCTCAGCCAAGACCTCCTTTCAGCACCCGTAAGCATGGCCAAGGGTGTGAGATCCTGGGAATCAGGGCCACAAATGGAAGAAGAAAGGCTCTGTGAAGCTGGATGAGATGAGTTGACAATGTAAAATTTGGCAAAACCACATTTCTCCAAAGCTGTGGAGGAGGCAGGATCAGAAACGGCAAGGGCTGGCATCCCTGTGTGGACTGCCTAGGGTACCAGTTGACTGGACTGTGTGAATTATTAACGGACAGGGTGAGATGTTCAGTTACTTGTTGTCAAGTCAGAACCGATTTACCTTGACCCTTAATAAGGCTTTCCATGGTAAGTGTTCTACACCGCTAATGAGCTTCCACAACTGAGCAGGGATTCAAAACCAGGCCTCCCAACTTTTATCACTGTGTCTACCATATCACACTAGATAATCCAGCAGGACAGAAATATAAGGTTTATAGGACCTTGCTACCTGTCAGAGCACCTTCTCCTGACGAAAGCTGTCCATAATACCCGATCGTCCCAGGCTAGACGTTTGAGGCAATTAACACTGCAAGAGGCCCGAAAGGAAACCAGAAATAGGGTCTTTTCTGCCATTGCCCCTCGCTTGTTGAATAACCTTCCACCAGACCTCTGCCTGGCCCCTTCTTTGTCTGTTTTAAAAAACTATTAAAGACTTGGTTATTCAAGCAGGCATTCCCCGAAATATAATGTAAATCCAGTGCTCAGCCATTAAAACATGATTTTAACTGATCTGCCCGCCAATAACATATGCTATTTTGTGTCATTTTAATTTAAATTTTATGTTTACTGTATTTTTTGGATTAGTATATTGTATGAATTATTTGTGTTCTTTTTGCACTGTATTGCACTCATTAATTGCTTTTAACTGCCCAGAGTGGCCTCGCTGCCAGATGGGCGGTATAAAAATCCAATAAATAAATAAATATCATCTACAGCACTAATTGAAGCAGGGTTATTACTCATCATTCACTCCTTCAAGATATTACTTACTTTGCACAACTCAAGATAGTCAAAATCAACATGACTAACATCTTTAGACAAACATATTTTTGTACTCAAGAGTCTAGATTTTTTTTGAGCAGACCTTGGGAAAGGAACTAAGCAAGAAATGTAGTCAAGCTTCAAGTAAAAGGAAAGAAAACCAAAGTAAAAATTCAGCTGATATTTAATTGGCAAGGCTTTTTTATTTTTCTTGCATAAGAGAACAGGAACACTCTCTCTATACATATATATTTACACAAAAGCTTGCTTGCATCAGACCCAAAGCAAAGAATTTGGTTGGGATCTTATTGATAAAATAAAACAAAGCAATTCAGCAGAACTGAAATGGTGAATTTACAGTGCTTTCTTAAACCACAAATGGATTGTGACCTGCAACTTAAAGAAAGAAAGAAAGAAAAGAAAACATACCAAATTCAAACAAATGAAAACCCTGTAAGCCTACATCTAATGACTCTCCCTTTGGGATGATGTTTCAACATCAAGAACTAGACGCAGGAATAGTCAACATACATGTATCCTAAGATAATTTTACACAAGTCTAAACGTGGGCTGGGTGGAGGGAAGAGCAGCGTGGGCAAGATATCCATGGCCCATGTCTTTGTTTATCCATAAAGGCCTATTCAAGTTTCAAGTCAATGTGAAAACCTATTGGGGTAGGTTAAAAATCAAGTCTCCAGATCCCAAGTTCTGGGACTGCTCTGATGCTCAAGCTCAGTTCCTACACAAGCCACCATTCCCCACCTTGCTTCAGTGGAAGATGCTACCAATGGACTGAACATACTTCATCTGCATGGAAAGCTCCCTGCCTTTGTGGAAGCAAACAGGGGAACCGAACAGCCACTCTTTGTATACTGTCATGGCTCAGGCAGGGTGCTGTAGGAAGCTTTTGAGGATGCTACTTTAGAGTGAGCCTATCCTGAAAGACAGCAGCTCCTGTTTCGTACCCAAGCACCGTGCTATCAGTGCTTGGCCAACGGGAAAACTGAATGTTGCTGGATAGCG
Source organism: Phrynocephalus guinanensis (assembly GCA_037367245.1). Taxonomy (NCBI): domain Eukaryota; kingdom Metazoa; phylum Chordata; class Lepidosauria; order Squamata; family Agamidae; genus Phrynocephalus; species Phrynocephalus guinanensis. The sequence goes on from CM074734.1 coordinate 151,670,578, forward strand.
AGGGAGGGAAATGTGTCACTTCTTAACCTAAACCAGGACAAATGCTAGCAGAAAAACTCCAGATTCTATCTAAAGCCACCCAAAACCTAAATGTTGCTAATATTGTGGAGCTCTGTAATAAATAACTCTATTGTATAGGTGATAATGGAGTGAGCGTGGTGAAGAATAATCATGGATTTATTCTTTTTTTTTAAAAAAAATTATCCTCTCTGTGCCTATGAAAGATGCTACTGTCTCTTTGTTTTGATTGTATTTTCATCCTTCAGTAACCATGCATCTCTACAGGGTTGTTGTTTTTTAAGGTGGGGCATCATACCAAGGTGTCAAAGATAGGAAACAAGGTGTTTTATAAAATGAGAAATAATAATAAAAAAAGAAGATGACGCTAAATACGAATTTTGTACAAGGGGTAGAGAGTGCAGAGGATTGGAATACAGGTCCTCTCGTTCCTTTCTCCCGGCGATCCTTTCCTTCCCAAGCGCATCGCACCAAAAGGCACTTTCACTCTGTACGGAGGATGATATGGATCCCTGAATCCGTGAATACTGGACCACTCATCTCGCCAGTCCTCAGTGCAAAGGAGGCGTCTTCAAAAGGTTTCTGCATCTGACCTGCCGGAAGGAAGAACAATTTCAGTTAAAGACGGATTGAGGGCAAGTGAAACACGGCAACACCTTTGTCCTCATCATGGCTACGGAGCCAATGGGTTGGGAGTTCAATTCCCCACTGGGTCTCCTTGACTAGGCTGGACCTGATGATCCATAGGGTCTCTTCCAGCTCTGCAGTTCTAAGATATTCCGAGAAAAATCCCGAGGGGAAAAAAAAAAAGAAAATCAGATGCAGAGATAATCACCGGAAGGGTATTTGGATGGGCACAGTAGTAAAAGATCCAGGGCAAAGGACTCTATAATTATCATTTCCATTTCTATGATTGTATGGCTCTGTGTGTGTCACACAAGTACACAGACATACCCCTGCTCTAATTATTCAATAAAAGAGAGGCTTAAAGGGTGTAATAGTCTGATAATAATGATCTTGATCCAACATGTCCTATAACTGTTATTCTTCACTGTTGGACAAACACATGTTTCTTCACTTAAGTTTATAGCTTTGAAGTTCAAAGATAATATATATACATAATCCCCATGGTAAAAAAAAAACCTAATGCCTAGCTATCTCATAACAGAAATGGTAGGTTATTACATTCCACCCACCCACCTCAACGATCCATTCTTAAATTGTTCTACCTCAAATGCTCTCCCTGGCACAGAGGAGGAAAAAGTACAGCGTAATGTGCATTCCCAACCACGCTGAAATATTTATGAGACAGGAAAACAGTGTTAAAGCCTAGACTGACTGTGCATTTTAATACCACGGCTCCTAAATGAAGTGATCCTGAGGGTTTTTTCCCTAACCTATGGAATCCTGGTCCAGTTCTGCTCCAGTTTCTCTGCATCTTTTATTCTTCCCATCCTCGTTAAAGTCATGTTTTCAGGAGGATCACCTGCACACACCTGCAGCCAAATGAGGTGGGGTTGTACCTCTTCACAATACCGCAGGAAAACTGAACACTAGATAGCTTTCTCAGCCTGCTCTAATACTGCTTCCTACATGCAGAAAACTAGCGTGCCAGGGAGGAGGGGTTTTTTGCCTAGCCTATTATTTCTACCTGCACAGAGGCTTTGTTGTTGCTGTTGATGGTAATGGAAGATTTTAAACACTGACTGTACCTACCCCTGCCCCCTAAACTAGAAACAGAAATGGTACAATTTCATGATGCCTCTATACTCTGAAGCAGTAGCACACACACACAAACACACACACACACACACACACACACAGAGAGAGAGAGAGAGAGAGAGAGAGAGAGAGAGAGAGAGAGAGAGAGAGAGAGAGTTCCTGCTGTCTCCTTACATTTCGGTTTGGCTGTCTAATCTAATGTCAACAAGCTCTCCTCCAAGTAAAGACGTGTTAATTTCTCAATTCCACACAAATCCTACCGCACCGCTTGCTCTAAATGCCACTTGGCAAAGATGCAGGAAACTGCTGGACAGAGGGGGGGCATTAGTCCAAGGAGTGAGATGAAGATGAGTGAGACCAATAGTCATGACAACCATTTAGCAGGTTCCAGGAGAAAAGTGGCCTAGACCCATCTGATCACAGTGAGACCATACCAGAAGGAAGCTGGAAAAGGCCACTGCTGGGCTGGTTCACAGCATCAACAATCAGCTCAAAGACAGCTCTCACTTTCTGCATAACAATCAGCTCAAAGACCGCTCTCGCTTTCTGCATCTCCCAATTGTGAGTGCTTTGGCTCGCCCTCTCTCCCTTCAGCAAGCCTTTCTTCGAGGCTGAGCCCCTGGTTCCGGATCTGATTCAGTCCTAGACCTGTCCTGTGGCATAAACTTTTTCTGGACACAGCTACAGCCTGGCAAAGGGCAGCCCTCCAGGTGTTGCCAGACAGCATCTCCGAACAGCCCTCACCAGCCAAAACTCTAATGCGCCAAGATGGGAACTGCAGACCGATAACACCTGGAAGGCTGTGCTGTGCCCACCCCCGGCCCTTACCAAGAATGTTCTACAGACCGCCCTCATGTCACAGCCAGACCCAGGCTATCCAGAGTCAGAGGGAGGCACCGCATCCCTGTTCGGTGTAGTTCAAGAGGCAGCAGCTTCCGACCTAAACGTTTTTGCAAATGGGTACCACCTCTGACGGGGGACTCATGCTGCAGGTGACAAAAGAAAGGGGAGAACAGGAGGATGCTCACAGATGTGGTCCCGGAGAAGTTTTTTTGCCAGGGCTTGTTGCCTTGAGATGCCCTACGCTGAACTGACCGAGCTAGGAAAGAACAAGTAAATCTCCCATAAGTTTTATGACCCTTGTCTAGGAGTTGCAAGCCACTGCTGTAGGAGACAAATACAGAAAGCTTAAAGGCAGCATGGCAGATGAATCTCCCCCCCACCCTCACCCCACTTCTTCCTTTTAAAACAGGAGACATTTGGATGATATACTAATCTCTTTGCAGCCTCTGAAGCGGGCTGTGCATCGCAGATGCATCACGAGGCTGGGGAGGACCATATATTTTACTTTAGGCATTAAATCCATCTGTGCCTTTTCTTTACGGCTGCAGCTCTAAACAGCCTGGTCCACAATTAGTCATTTGGGCCCACTGTTTCCTAAAAGCTTTAGTTCACAAGAGGCTGGGGAGGTGGGAAGGGGAGGTGCCGCCTAAGGGTTGCATCCATCCCAGGCATATGGTTACACACAGGCAAGAAAAACATGAGTGGACCCACAGGAAAGGGACATGTTTAGCTTCAAGAACAGACCATACTCCAGAATGTGAAATCCTATTTCCAACGGTATTACAGAGACATCAAGGGAGGTGTCTCAAGGGAAAGAGAAAGTGCAATCGACAGGAGTTGGCATGTATAACAGCCCGTATCAACAGTCCACATACTTGTGCAAGAACAACCATAGACTATTCTGCCCCCAGAACTGTTACTCCTGCACTGATCTCAGCCAGGCTGGGTGGTGGAGTGAGTCTTAGGTTTTGGGATACAGGGACCTGTAATTCTCCATCTGCCATATCCTTTATGTAAGGCCACTCTGCCTGTGGCAGGCACAAGTACAGTGGTACCTTGTATAAAGGAATTAATTCGTTCCAAATGAAATTATGTTAAGCAAATTTTCCTTTATACAAATTCCCATAGGAATGCATTGAAAATGGAGTAATCCCATTTTATGTTGTATGGATTTTCCCCATAGGCAATTATGTTAAGCGAATTTCCCCTATCTCCGGATTTGTTTATGTTGTACAAATTTTATGTTATACAAGCTGTTTGTTATACAAGGATCCACTGGAAGATATTAATAAGCACGCCCAGCAAGCCTCCTGCACAAGGGTCCCGTGGGAAATATTGACCCCCCCCCGCGCAGGGATGCTCTGGGAGAGGACAATTGATCCCATGGGACTTAACACTCAGGAATCAGGCTACTGTTATCTCTTCCTCCCACAAGGCCATGAGATGGCCATAGGAAAAAACAAGACCCTTCCTACGTGCACTGCTCACGTCATGGAATGGGATGTAAGGAAATAACAAGCTGCTTGGTTATCCATCATCCAGTCCCTCGCTAGGTGACACATCCACGTCACGTAAGCCCTTCCCAGGAGTTCATCAGCCTATGGCAGGCTGACACGTAGGCTATCACGCCACATCTCATGCTCTGCCTTTTACAGCTAATAAAAGTGTGTGTCTGACCTCCTGTTTAGAAGAAGAAGAGCATGGAGGCCTGGCATCGTTGAAACCCAATATGCATGTATGTAGACTCATTTTCCTACACACAAGGTGGTTTACAAAACAACGCTGATGGAGAACACAGAGGAAAGCCCTCCTGCTATAGAGCTCCAACTTGTGCCCCTATATTTTGGAATTCGCTTCCACGGGATTGGAAGAGTATGAGAATCAGGCAATTCTGGAGTGAATAGTTACAGAAAGGATTTATTTAAATTAGCACCAACACAAATAATAAAAGAAAAAAATGGGGGGGGGCATAAGACAAACAACCAATTTATATCAGCAGTCCAAACGGTTCCTCATTTTGTAACCGACTTTATAATTAACTGCAATTAAGTTCCTCATTTTGTATTTCAAGTGCTTCTTGAACAAATATGGATACTAATGAGTTGCCATAACAAATAAAGCATTGGTTTGCACTATATGATTTGCTTTCTCTATAAACAAGCATGAGACAAGACGATTTTTAACTCTTCAGCTAAATGTCTGGATGCCTCACAGTTACAGGTGCTTAGGAAGAAAGGGATTTCTCCATTGAAGTAAGTATCCATATCATTCACGTGACGTGTAGGTTCTGCGCGCTCCACTAAGAACCGACCTACAGCTACCCTATTCAAGGTAAGTGAGATATTCATGGAGTGGTGCTACCAGCTCCACACCCCCAGTAAGTTTCCATGGCCAAGTGGTAATTTGGGCCTGTTCTCCAGAGTATTAGTCCATCATTCTACCCACTACATCACACTGGGAATCCTAGATCCCTGGATAACTCGGTGGTTTAGGTATCTGGATGCAGAGCTGGAGGTTGGAATATCAATTACCCGTTATACTTCCTGGAAAAAGAGCCAGCCTACGTGGCCTTGGGCAAGCTGTGCAGTCCCAAGGTACCCCCAGAACAAGGGAATTTGTGTATTCTCTACCCAGAAAACCCTGAAAACGGTAGCCACAAGTCAGAACTGACTTGATAGCCCATGGTTATTATTTTTATGTGGTAGAATCACACTCATTATCTGAGAATGGGATCCAGTGCAGGAGTCAAGTAGAGAATATGGTTAAGAATGCAGAATAAATAAGAGGAAAAAGGCTTAGGGGGCACTCAAGGGTTGTGTCACATTTTAGACTGCTCTCCCAGTGCTGAATACCTGTTCAAAGAGGTGTGTGGAACCGAATGGCTTTCTAGATGCTCCCGGCTTCATCGCCTGGAGGTCCTGCCCAGGATTCTGACATCTGGGATGGGGGTGGGGGGAGGTTGTCACATTTTCATGCAGTCCTTTGCTAAGAACTCCTATTCCTTTCCCATCAGCAAGCTGATAGCACAGTTGCTCTGTGGCCAAGATGAAGAGCCATGATCCAGAAGGCCATCCTCAAGATTTAAAATGAGAAACTGCAAAGAAACAAAATGGTATCTAAAAGATAGGGGGGCAGAGACACTTTATTTTATTTTATTATTTAAAATATATGCCACCTTTCTCCAAGTGGGTCCAAGGAGGCTTACAGTATCAAAAGGTCCTTGGCTTATAAAATTACCCAAAGTCTCAAGTGATTTGCACACAAACACATTTTGAGGGTTTTTGCTGGTAGTGCTGGCGGTGGTGGGCAGGATTACCCCACTTCATTATGTTTGATATACAAAAGGCCAATGAATCCTCTGCTCCATTCCCTTGATCTTTTTTAAAAAGCAATATTATTCTCTCAGACCAAGAAGTCTTCATTTCGAGATAATGAAAAATGGTTCCAGTTGCAATAAAGCTAAAAGGAGAGATGTCAGTTACTTGCATTCCTCTCTCTCTCTCTCTCTCTCTCTCTCTCTCTCTCTCTCTCTCTCTCTGTGTGTGTGTGTGTGTGTGTGTGTGTGTGTGTGTGTGTGTGTGTGTGTGTGTGTGTGTGTGTGTGTGTGATTTAAAGAAGAAATATTTGAGCTAGTTCACTCCTAAACATAACCAGGATTCATAGTCCTAATAAATTATGGTTTGCAGCCTCACAAAATGAATGAAACGGCCAAGGATGCAAGGTGGTGTGTCTGAAGGGCTGAGCAGATGCTTGTGTCACTAGTGCCACCTAGTGGACGTAAGGACTCTGGCATCTTCCTTGTGCATCATCTCAAACCATCATCTCAAAAGAATCTCCGTTCTTAACTCACCCTAGATCAGGGAGAGTTGACAGCTTCTAAAGGACAGTAGACCCCTAGTCACCTGCCTGAGACTAATGAGATAAACAGCCATTTCATTACTTCCCAATCCAAAAAGTGCCAAAATTAGCAACTATCTTTCTTTCTTTCTTTTTTTAAACCAAGAAACGTCTAGCACAGAAAGTGCTACTATTTGATGGCATGACAAAGCAACGGAGACCGAGTACAAATAAAATGCTTGGCATCAAGCGAACCGACAGACGAGTTCCCAATTTAAAAAGTTCTGGCTAGATAAAGTTAACACCAGATCAGCTAGGACTGAAAGAACGGGTCATTCCCTTCGGGGCAGGAAGGGCTTTCATTATTTCCAGGAGGAACGGTGGACCTGGGAGATGCTATGACTCTGCAGCATGGCATCCTGGCAAGGTGACGTACTCCACCTGCCCTGCAAGCTGACATTCTGAATGACAGGGCAAATGCGCAGAGGAGCTCATTAAAAACCGACACCCACAGGAATGCAACTGTCGTTGCTCAAAGCCAGTGGATGTTTCTTAACTGGTCTGTACTGGCCCGGGGGGTTGGCTGGGGAAGAGGGGGCTCTATTTTGGCGCCCGCAAAAAAGCGCTATGGGTGACAAAGGGGAGTTGAGTCGACAATGGCCTCTTGACCTCGGAGCACTGCCTCTGCCCGTCATGGGGACACCCAAAGACCTCAACACCTGCTGCAGCACTCATGATGCATAACACCAAGCACCAGCGCCTCTGTGTAGGACAACACACTTGCTGTCTCTTTTAGAAAGTAATCTCAAGTGCAGGGCATATTATGGGGAGGACCCCCAAGGTCAGGAAGGGGACCGTTGAGGCAGAGATTTCAGGGTCCCAAGCAAAGCCATTGTGTGCCAAGATTTATAGGATTCTGTGATTGTGATCTGGAATCGGCCACGTAAAACAAGGGTGAGGAATGTCTCCTGGTGGAAGGGCTCCACTTCCACCCACGAGCCTGGTGAAAAACAATATCTTACAGCCAGGCTTCTCACAAGCTGCTGATATACGGCAGTGCAGCAGTGGCACGGAAGGCATTTATCCACTTTACAAGAAGGTCCATGCTCCCTACTGCCCTTTTGTTTTAAAGCAGAAGTGCAGTGCTTTGCCACCACCTGAATTATGCTCAAGGACAGCAGGAAAGTGGGAAAACCAAGTAAGAGATGGATGGGCTTAATAAAGGAAGCCACAAGCTTGAATGTGGGAAAGCCAATGATAGGATCTTTTGTTGGGGGTTATCCATGCATAGGATCACTGCAAGTCAAAAGAAACCCAATGGCACATAACAACGACAAAATGAATCTATGTAGAGCGGTCACAGACTCAGCAGGCAGGAAAGGTGGACGACGTCCCCTCCTCCACTCCAAAACAGAATCAGACTTCCAACAGACAGCCTGGTCCTTAATGAATAAGTTTCAATGGGTTCCAATATGAACATGTGGTTATGGAGGAGGGGGAAGGACTCTCAAACCCATCCGTCAGAGGTTAATAGGGTTAGTAACCCACATATACACTTCAGGAGGCCTCCGGAAAAGAAGAGCCCGAGCCGGGGTGGGGGGTGGGGAATCTCAAGCGACAGCCATTTGCATGGCGGAAATTGCTACAAGATCGACTAAGACTCAGGAGGCATGAGTTCAAATCCTCACTCAGCCATGGAAACCCACTGGGAAGGTAGAACTGATGAAGGCACTCCTTCAATATCTCACCTTCTTTGAAAGTCTTATTATTGGGGGGGGGGGGTTACTAGATTGTGGCTTGCTAGCGTAGAACAACCGCAATTGCTCCAGAACAAGAAAATAACCCACTGTAGTTCTGCATTTGAACAAAATCCACTATGTCACTGGGGGTATTACATTTATCAGAGAACCAGCAATCATGCATCCTCCTTTCATCATCACCCTGTTCCCTTCTGAACCAAGCAGTAAAAAGGATGTGGTTTTTTTTTTTAAAGGAACTGGCATCTCAACAGCATCCTAACAACAAGCAGTATCTCAAAATCTCTTTTATCCCATGGGCATGCTAACCTTTCCCATTAGACTCAAGCCTCATTTCCCACTCTCTAGTGTCTCTTTTTCATATAGGAAAACTTCAAGACACAAAGTCAAAGGATCTGCAAACAGATGGAGTGGAGTAGCAGACCGGAGGACCTGTTTTCTAGTTCCTCTCCTCCTTTCCATTCCCACCTACCCTGCTTTTGTAGGACCTGTTCCATTCACCTTCCCCACTTCCAGCAAGCACAGGGAAAAGGGCATCGAGCTTCAATATGTAGCCTCCCGATTGTCCCAGCACCCCTTTTCAAGAAAAAGCACCCTCCCAACCTTCGAGCTGAGATATGGATGGACAAAAGCTAGCAAAACTCAGAAGCTTAAGGGCTTGGCAAGGGAAGGGGGGCCTTCAGCAGGCGGGATCATATCTTGCATCTTCCCGTGATGCAAAAACACAGAACCAAGTCATCCAAAATAAACAAGCAGCGACAGTCCAAGGGCTGTGACCCTCGTGGACCCATTAAGCTGCCTCGCACCAGGGCGTAACTTATGTGGCGCAGGGGTTAAATGCCTGGTACTGCAGGAAAAACTGACCTCACGACCTGGGGTTCAATCCCAGGTAGCAGGCTCATGGTTCTCTCAGTCTTCCATCCTTCCGAGGTTGGTAAAAGGAGTACCCAGCCTGCTGTGGGGGGGGGGCAATGTGTAGCCTGCATAATTAAACTGTAAACCGCCCAGAGACTACTTGAAGTGGTATGGGGTGGTATATAATCAGAACACTTTGCTTTTTGCTTTATGGTTCACCCAGCTCAGTACTGGAATGCAGCCATCTAGGTCTCGGGCAAAGAAAGGAAAGAAGGAACATGAGATGCCAGAAAGATGACTTCTAGTGTCAGATCCTTGTTTCCATCTATCCCTTTTGGCTCAGGACAGCCTGGCGGCAGCTCTCCAAAGCTCAAAGCCAAGGCCCTCTGCAGCCCCACCTGTACATGCCAGGGACTTCATCAGCAACCTCTGCTTGCAAAGCATTAAGCCCCATCACAGAATGACAGCCCTTTCCCAGTGGCCTTCTCCTGTGCAACTCTTTTTTCACTACAGACAGTGGAGGTGAAATGTAGCGCCTTCCACCTTCACAAGGACTTGTACTGGCATTGAGCTCCGGCCCCTGCCAAACTGACTTGAGGGAAAGGAACACCAACCCAGGGAACCAGGAAAATTGCTTCCTGCTGCAGAAAGTTCTCGGCAAACTTGAGGACTAAAACCATCTTTTGGTGGCATCTCTCTCTCTCTCTCTCTCTCTCTCTCTCTCTCTCTCTCTCTCTCTCTCTCTCTGTGTGTGTGTGTGTGTGTGTGTGTGTGTGTGTGTGTGTGTGTGTGTGTGTGTGTGTGTGTGTGTGTGTGTGTGTGTGTTTTGCTTTTGTTTTATGAAGCCTTTTCCGCTAAGGCTATCAGATTTCTGCCCTGTCAGAATGGAGCCAGCGAAACATGAAACACGGGCTCCAACAGTCCTGGTTCACAAGTCTAAGGGCAAAGCTAGATTAAACCTTGAGCTCCCTTCCAGGTCTATTACGTCTTGACAAAAGGCTAGGACGAACCAACCATCAATCAAATGCAGAACCCAGCAGGAGGAACAACTTCCATGCAGCAAAATCATTAATAAATAGGTAGCCTTTAATACAAGCACACAACAGAAATTGGGGTGGGGTGGGGAGGAAGCCAGGCCTCAGCTGGTGTAATAAAGTAGACAGAAGGCTTAATCAAGCAGAATGAAATGGAGAAAGGCCTCACACTGCAACAGATGGGAACGACCAGTCATTTCCCTGTGATCCCTTTGGGATGAACAAGGCAGGCAATGCAGCCCTCAAATCACAATGTTCCTTGGATGTTGTTTATGAATCATTCCAGAGCAAAGACATGTGGATTTAATTCACCTTAAAAGGGATCCCTCTGTTTCAGGATTTGGCACCCAAATACACAGTAAGGCCACACAATCCAGAAAGAGGCCTTCTATGACACATCGCAGGCCTGCCCAACAGGTAGACCGGGGGCTACCAGTAGCCCGTGAAGGGTTCAAAAGTAGCCCGCCAGCCATCGATAAAAAAAATGAGGGGATAAGTTCTCCACCTCTACCTCCCCCACCCCAAGGACCACCACTGCCCTCCAGAAAGGATTAATTGATTTTCAATGTGTTCCTATGGTAAGGCTGACCATGCACATGCTTCTCTTATCCCCGCTCGAGCCGGTGTGGATGGATGCAAGGGAGGCGCATGCATGCTTGCGTAGATCGCCCCTTCTGCTTGCCCAGGCTCCTGGAAGACTTTTTTTAAAAGGTGCACTTACACATTTTTTTACTTATGAGCATATGCTCGGAACAGATAAAATTCATAAGTAGAGGTTTTAGTGTAGTAGCCCTCAGGCACTTTCATCTGGGAAAAGTAGACCTCGGCCTGTTCAAAGTTGGACAGCCCTGACATATCACAACACCATACCTTTTTAAACAACATGGCACATTGCTCTCATAGTTAGCCATGGCCACAGGCAAAGAGGACATCCTCACAGCCCAGAACGGCAGCCCTCAGCTTTTGCCAGGTAGGCTTAGCTATTGCGTGCTGCAACCGGCTTGAGTGCTAACCATTGGAGAAGACCCAGGCTAAAAGGACTACTCCCCTAAGGAGCACCCATGACCAACAACAGTGATACGCTGTATTCTGGAACGAAACAGCTGAACAGGCATTGTTTCTGGGAAGAACTATACCAGAGACGGGGTGCTCTGCGGTGGCATCGTAACACTGGTGGCATGGCTGGAAAGGAGGCCACCGAGACCTAAACATAGGGGTCTCTCTTCTTTCCTCAAGCCAGCCCTGAAGCAGACATGCTTGTGCAGCTTTAAACCACACAAAGTGCGGGAAGACACGGGCAGAGGTGGGAGACTAGACAGCAGCAGCCCCAAGGTTTGGGGCTGGCCAGGACTCTGAGACTGCTGTAGCAAGCAGTTCATGGGAGACCGAGGACTTCACAAGGCTGAGGAGAGCACTCCATACAAGAACAATACAGAGAAGCTGGCTCCTCTCATTCCATTGCTATTAGCAACAGAACCTCAACAGTGGTCAGAAATTCTGTCCCATAATCTAACGCCTGAAGAAGCACTCCCCTGCTACACCTGCCTCATTATTAGCCATAATCCATTTGAGCCAGGACTTGGCACCTAGCGGTCTCTCAACACACAGTGCCTCTTTCATGCCCATGGACCCTCTGAGCTTAGGCACCCACAAAGGGTATTCTCAACCCCACTGGCAACCGACTTTTTGAAACGCCCCTTTTCACGTCCAACTCAACAGATCTCTAGGTAAAAGCGTTTTCTTCATCCCGGAGAGGAAGACTTCTCATCCGTACATTTTGAAACCGCCCTCTACCCTTGGGAAGTGGTAGGACGGTGACCAAGTGAACTCAGCTTACCTCTTCCAAAAGTACCCAGGTCTCCCCCAGCCTTGGCTGAGCTGCAGTCACTGAATTGCGATGCTAAGGTTTCAAAATCTTCTTCCCCGGATTTAATTTTCTGGATGTAACCTGTGAAGTACAGAGGAGAGGTAAGAACCAGGAGCCTGCGAGTTCTACCAGAGAGAGAAAAAGCAGGCGAGATGGCTTTTCAATTACAAAGGTGAGCCCTTAATGGCTAGGACTTTGATACCTGTCAAAATGGCTCTCTCAGAAATCAGCTACAGTAACCCCCTGCCTATCGCGGGGGTTAGGGACCTACCCAACCTGCGATGCTTGAAAATCCGCGAAATGCGGAAGCGGGTCGGGTGGGGCCTGGGGGGCGGCGCAGGCGATGCAATCGCTCCACGCCGCCCCGCGCGCGGCTCCGAGGCACAGGTACTGCGATCCAGCGATATAGTGGGACTGCAGTACCTGAACCGCGAAATGGTGGGGGCTGACTATACCTGTTTCACCCGCCCCCCTCCTCTCCAATCTACGTTCCTAAAAATGGATACCCCGAGGGATGCCAAAAGGCAACAACAAGGAATCCGACCTTCTTCGTGATGGCCCCGTGTCTTTGGAATAACCTTTCAGGCTCCTTCCCTCCTCATATTAAATTAATGAAGAAAAGAATATATAAAGCTAACATATTTCCCCAAAGCTCTTAATGTTCATTTATTTAGTTTTCATGTGCTTCCTTTTTTTCTTGATCAATTTTAGATCTAATGAACCACTCATTATATTGGTTGTATTGTTATGTGGAGTCATGTGGGGTTCTGAGTTTTTAATTTGTAAACCAACTGCAGTAGCATTTCCACTACAGGCACAGTAAAAGTGTTCTGCTTCTGCTTATATATATACCGCCCCATACCACTTCAAGTAGTCTCTGGGCGGTTTACAATTTTAATTACAGTGTGCAGGCTACACATTGCCCCCCCCCAGCAACCTGGGTACTCATTTTACTGACCTCGGAAGGATGGAAGGCTGAGTGAACCTTGAGCCTGCTACCTGGGATTGAACCCAGGTCGTGAGCACAGTTTTACCTGCAGTACAGGCATTTAACCACTGCGCCACGAGGCGCAAATATATACATAACAAGATCAACTCAGTTCTCAATGAGATGGAAAATGACTCTCTGGGTTGTTCAACTCCAGAACTGGCCAGGGGCATTAGATCACAGAATTCAGTTCTCTTTGGGGGACATCAAACAAAGCATCCATGCTGAAGGCAGATAGAATAGCTGGATGAAAAGTATCCTCCATTTAAGGAAGTAGAGAAGGCTCATGGCACAGTGATTAAACTGCTGTACTGCAGCCAAAACTCTGCTTGCAGCTATTTTTTGAAGTTGTGAAACATTACAAAACAAAACACAAGCAAGCATTCTGTCAAGTAACAAAATAAAATGCCGTTTTCTGTTTTGGAAATCTAACATTTCATCCTCCTTTGTTAAAAGATACCAATACTGTCCTAGGGAGTCAGGACAACAAGCTGGAAATTGCAATCTGTGTGCACAGGTTGGACATAGGAATGGATGATGTACCACTAAAATACTGTATAGTGGTCCGTCTGGAAAGAGATGGGCTGTCAGACAGATCAGTGCGGAGAATGATTTAATGGTGATTGGGAAAGATCCCATGTAAAAATCATATGAAACCAAGAGGATACAATAAACCTCTTTTATTTAAATTTAAAGAAAGAGGATTGGCTGGTGGCTATGTATCTGCAGGACTGAAAGAGATCTATGCAATTAATCTCCTCCAAATACACCTGATGACATGAGAACTGACTCATGAGTAGAGATGGGCACGACCAGGAAAAATTATATTTCGAGTTGTCGTGTGTCGGAGCCGGCCTGCTTCGGCTCGTTTCCGTTTTTCGCGAAATTTTCCAAAAATTTGTCGTTTCGTTTGTCGGTTTTTCGTCTGTCGTTAGTACTGGTTTTGGGGGGGGGCTCCTGGAGGCACCTCTCTGGGGTGGGTGCCTCCTCTGGCCCGCCATGAAGGGAAAGCGGGCTCCTGGAGGCACCTCTCTGGGGTGGGTGCCTCCTCTGGCCCGCTACAAAATGGCATGCATAGCCAATTGGATATGCATACCATTAAGTTGCAGTTGCAGCAGGCAGAGGCACCTCTCTTTCGAGTGCCTCTGTGACTCACTGCCTGCGGTGCACTTGGGCTGGGGAACGAAGTGAGAGAGGACGCCTACAGGCGCCCGCTGTGACTCACTAAGAAGGGAAGTGTACTTGCTGTAGTGCAATGTGAGTACACAGATCTGGCTTGGGGTTAGGGGTTAGCGCAAGGGCTAGGATTAGGGTTACTGGTAAGGTTAGGGTGAGTTACTGGGGTGCACCTCTGGGTGCCTCTCTGACCCACTAAGAAGGACAGTGTACTGGCGTATGGGTTAGGGTTAGGGTTAGGGTTCGGGCTAGGGTTAGTGGCTTTTTATGCCCGACTGGCACATCCCAGAAGTCTCGGTCAAAACCTGGTCAAGTGGCCATGCAATTGGTGGAATGGCTCCAAAAATTTGCATGGTCCACTCCCATGGACAGCCCATCATTAATGCGCAGGTGTGAAAAAATAAAAATAAAAATAAAATAAAATAAAATCAATTGGAGACGTTTTGTTGCAAAAAAAACCCCACTGCTGCTACTGAAAAAATTCAGGCACTTTTAAAATAGCTATTTTTGCATGTTTCTGTGGTGCTTTGGTGTGTTTTGGACCACGCAATTTCAAAATAAATATTGCGGTCGCCCCATTTTGGATCCCCCGCCCGCACCGCATGGCATGGCGAGTTGGCGAGACAACGAGGATGCGCAGCCCAGGAGAGGAGGGGGGGAGGCCGGGGACCCCCCCCCCCAGAAACCACCCTTCTGGTAGGTGCCCTCACTGAGGCAGGCATATTTTCACCTGCTTTTTTGGCCGGGAATCGGTTGTTGTTTTTTACTTTTTTTCTCTGCCGCGCCGCTTGAATTGGCGACTCGACGAGGATGCGCACTTTGCGCAGCCCAGGAGAGGAGGGGGGGGAGGCCGGGGACCCCCCCCCCCCCCCAGAAACCACCCCTCTGGTAGGTGCCCTCACTGAGGCAGGCATATTTTCGCCTGCTTTTTTGGCTGGGAATCGGGTTTTTTATTTTTAAAACTTTTTTCCTGTGCCGCTTGGCATCGCACGATCGCTGCGATGCCAGGAACGACAACGACAAATCAGACCCAATTTTTCTTTAGTCGGTTCGGGTTTGAGTTCTGGCAGAGTAATTGTCGTTCTTCGTTACGTAACGGAAAGGAGAATTTCGCCAAGTCGTGCCCATGTCTACTCATGAGAGCTGGCAGATGTATACCTGCTGGTGGGTAGCCACCAACCAATCCTCTCTCCTTAAATATAAATAAAAGAGGTTTATGGGTAAAAGAAGCCAGATCTTACCATATCCTCTTGATTTCATATGGTATTTTGCATGGGATCTTTCCCAATCACCATCAAATCATTCTCCGCACTGATATATCTGACAGCCCATCTCTTCCCAGACGGACCACTATATCTTACAGGTACATCATCCATTCCTAGCTCCAACTTCTCTGTGCCCAGATTACAATTTCTAATCTACTATCCTGACTCTTGAGCTGCCCACAAAATTGTGTATCTCTAGGACTTGGGGGAGCAGACCCATATAGTATAATGGAACATTTTGTATAGTTTTGTTTTGTGTTGAAGTTTTTTTAAAAAAAGAAATCATAAATAACAAAACGCCATTTTCCTAAGCCAGGGGTGCCCAAACTGTTTGTAAGGAGGACCAGATTTGGTGGCTGAGAATGTGTCAGGGGCCGGTTGCTCCCCGATCCTGCCACCCCACTGCAAGCCCCACCCACTGACCCATAAGCCCCACCCATTGACCCCTTGCAACCCCACCCGCAGGAAGGAAGGCGGGGACCAAGGGAGGGAGGAAAGAAGGAAGGTGGGGACCAAAGGAAGCACAGGGAGCCGTGGCCACAGGTCGCCCCTTGGAAGAGGTGATCTGTGCGACCTTGCACACACCCTCCAAGCTCCCCAGCAGTGGCGACGGCTCACTCACCAGCCCACCCCAAAGCTCCTTGGCGGTGGCAGAGGCCCGCTGGCCTGCCCACTCCCACACTTTCCCCTGCGGTGCCAGTGACAGCAGACCGCCCGTCCGCCCAAGCTTCCCAGCAGTGCCGGCGGCGCGGCCCGCCCAATCACTGCCCCGCACGTGCACCCAACCTCACAATGTTCCCGGCTATGTCAGTGGCGGCGGCCTGCCCGCGCGCCACCCTTCGCACGTGCGCCTAGCTTCACAAGGTTCCCCGTGGTGCTGGTGGTGGTGCCCGCCACCTCACCTGCCCACCCAGCCCCACAAGCTTCTGCTCACTAGCTGGCTGGCCCGCCCAGCCCCTCAAGCTTCCTGGTGGTGTCAGTGTTGGCGAAAGATTTTTTTTTTTAAAAAATGGGGCGAAGGAGGGGGAGGGAGGGGTGGGCCAGCCAGCCACGGGCCACTCAGAATGGCCTGATGGGCCGGATTTGGCCCCCAGGCCAGACTTTGGGCAGGCCTGTCCTAAGCACTATAGGGCAGCACATAAGTAGCACACTTTGCTTTTGCTTTTATTGTTCTGGTTACAAGCATAAGAAAAGCCCCACTCTCATCTCCCCAAAGCATTCGCATCTCTTCCTTCAGGCAGCTTACCTGCTTGCCTTCAAGTCACTTCTGCCTTTCAATCTTCCCTCTGAAATTTGGGGTGGGGATTAAAACTAGGAAAATTTGATGCTCTCCAAGTTGCTGCTGAAAGTTAAGCCATTCTCCTGTAATCAACCCTTCTTGTCTCCATGTTCTTTGGAGACAGATAATTGGATTCTTTAGAAAATCATATTTTTCACAGAAAGCTGAACAGTGGGCAAGAGAGACATCATTACCCATTGTGTTCCTACTTATCGGCAAGGCATGGCTTCTCCTTGATTGAAGGTGCGATCAGATGACAAGAAAGATTCATGTCTAATTGCGCAGGAGAGAGTTGCTTCATTGGGACCAATCTTCCTTAAAGCAACCCTTCTCTCCATGGAAAATCACTCCAGCTAGCCCCCAAAAGAGAGTCACACTGGGGAACATTTACAACTCGCATGAGAGTTCTGCACAATTTAGAAATATGGTAGATAATTCCTTCTCAACCTTTGGCCCTCTGGATTCTTTGGACTTCATCTCTCAGAAGCCCAAACATGCTTGTCCAATGGACAGGGATTCTGGGAGGTTGGCACAGAAACTGGGATCCATAGGACAAAATCCTAGGGAGGAACCCACTTAAGTAGAAGAGGCGACCAAGAACAGAAGAACCCTCCCTGCACAAACAACATGCACCTCCCAGATGCACTGGAGTGGAAAGCCATGACTGAAGCCCTCCAAATGAAATTTCCATAATTCACAGCCTGCCTGGCCAACAGGGTTATTGAATCCCACCCATTCAAGCAGTCTTGAGGGGCACATTTTCAAGAAAAATGTATCACAGTGAAGAGAGAGGGAGAGGGAGAGGGGGAGAGAGAGAAAGAGAGAATATGTTCATTTGATTGATTGCTTTTGGAAGCATAAGCTACCCCTGTCATTGCCTTAGATTCTCCTCTTCAAGGAGGATGGATCAGGGTCCACTTTTATCTTCACCACAGGCTTGTGTGGAATTGGTTAGACTCAAGAGTGTAAGAATGGCTCAAAGTCAACAGTGAGCTTCATTGCAGAGTGGGTAATTCAATCCATCTCAAGACCCAGCACTCCAGCTAATACACTACACAGGTGCAATACAGAGCTGGCTTGGAGCCAGTGCACCCCCACAATCTCCATTGAAATGCATTGGCTCAATGCATTTCAATGGAGAACATTTTCCCCATTGGAATGCATTGGCTCAATGCATTTCAATGGAGATGACCCGGGACTGGAAGGGGTTTAAAAAAGGGCGCACCGCTTCTCCAGAGCCCCAGTGGGGGGAGGGGAAAGCGGTGCACCAGTTTTAAAATCCCTTCCAGTCACAGACACAAACTTGCTTCCGTGACTGGTAGGCATTTAAAAAGGGGCATGCTACAATCAATTGGTGCTGGGGTGGGGAAATAAAGGTTTTTCTCCCTCACGCCAGTGCTAATCAGCTGGAGCCCCAGCATGTACTGCGGTCCCATGATATATATACACATCTTCTTGGTCCTATCTATCTTATACAGGCTTGTACTATGTTGGCTCCGTCCGCAAGCTCTTTCACTGGATAGTCAAATGCCAGATCTTACATAATTCCAAGCAATAAATATTCATGGGGTTGTCTCCCTAATGCAACCATGAACACAGTTCACACCTCAAAGGCAAAGAACTCTGCTTTGTCACTAACCCAGCCTTCTACAGACCATTAAACGTCACCCTACTATTTGTGCATAACAAGATCACAGAGCAGGCCTTGCCAGATGATCACACAGCCCAGTGAGAGGCACTTACAAGAATATTGAAAACAAGTTGCTGCTCCAAGGACCATCCAGGAGCCCAAGCTGAATTTCGCAGCTGCCTGATTCAGAAGATGAGCCTGGAAACCTCCCTCACTGCACAGCGGGTTTTACTTCTTGCAGGGAAAAAATATTTACACCAATTACCGCCACCTGCACAGAAAATAAATGCCACTGCCATGTTTTGCATTTTCTAGCGATAATTGGTTAGGTTAGTTTTCTGGAAGGGGAGCTTGGTATATATGTGCCAAGTCAAGCAGTCATGCGGGCAAACATACCCTCCTTCGGCACCAAAACCGACTGTTGTCTATTCAATTCTTCAAGCAGTTTTTAGACAAACAAGGTTTGCAGGTAACTCAACCAACCTCTTTTAAGAAGGGAGAAAAACAGATGGGCACGGAGCTCAGTTCCTGAGCTTTCCTCGACTTAGCAGTCACACTGATCAGACTGGGGACTCGACAATACTCGGTGGCGTAACTTCCCATGTGGTTCTGCTCTTTCCACTATGGGTGGAAATCCCCACAGGTCATCTGACGCACCCATTATCAAGGGCTTGGGGGCTTGGCACATTTGAAGGGGGACACAGTCTGGAAAATGTGAGAAGGGGATTTTCTATCCATCTCTTTGTGATGTGTCTTTACTTGACGGGGGGGGGGGGGGGGGGCTGGAACCCAATAAGAGCCCCTAAAAGGGCAAAAAAGTTGATCACTAGGTCACCCATGCCCTCTTTCCAAACTACATCTAAATCACCTGCAGTCTATCATTCGGACCTTTGGCTCCTCTACATACCATGTCAGGGTTAGTGTATTCCTTGCCCACTCAAAAGCCAGAACAGGACCAGCAGAAGAAGTGAGCATCTCCAGGGAATATCTTAATCACAGCTAATCCCCCACTCCCATCCACCAAATCATGCCGTTCTCTGTCCAGCCTGGTGAGGGTTGATTAATTTCACCAGAATCTGTCTAATCTGTCTAGAGCAGTGGTTCTCAACCTGTGGGTCCCCAGATGTTCCTGGACTGCAACTCCCAGAATGCTCCACCACTCGCTGTGCTGGAAGGGGTTTCTGGGAGTTGCAGTCCAGGAACATCTGGGGACCCACAGGTTGAGAACCACTGGTCCAGAGGGTCCCCCCCACACACACACACCTCTTCTTCTCCGTTTGTAAATGGTGGATAGAAGGCTGCTTTCCCAAATGTGGCATTGACTGTTGCCATTTTTTTAAATTCTTCCCCTATAGGTTCTGGCAGGACTAAATATTACAGGAGTCTATCAAACGAACCATATGGCCTAAAACATAAAAACTGGCATTTGTTACGCACCACGTAATCTCTCTCCTACAGAGTCTTTTCTGATGCTAATCTATCCTTGTGGATCTGAACTGTTTTTTGGCTAAGATTAACACTGATAGGCAATGTCCAGCTTCCAGACCTCAAGTGGGCCCCATCCATTTTTGGTGACTTTTCTGGAGGTCATCTTGCAAATTTGAGTTATACTTTTTCTTGGGAGTGGGGGATGGAAGATCAATAAGTATAATTATTCCTTCCCACAGACATCATCCATGTGTCCCCACCCCACCTTTTAAATGTGAAAAACTATGGTCTTCAGAAGCCAGTAGTAGACTTTCACCCACTATCAGGTCCACCTGGTGGGATGCTGTGACTTATTTATTTTTCTATCCCGCACCATCTAGCTACAATGGCCACTCTGGGCAGTTTAGTAAGATGACAAGAACAAAATGCAAAATAATATAGATAGATAGATAGATAGATAGATAGATAGATAGATAGATAGATAGATAGATAGATAGATAGATAGATAGATAGATAGATAGATAGATAGATAGATAAAGAACTACAATAACACAATAAACATAGCTAAGACCAATCATATCTAAAGGATAAAAACTAGAGAATAAGAAAACTAGAGATGGAACAATAAAGGGTGCATTGAGCAGCAAACTGTAACAAAATAAATTAATAGCCAGGGAAAGCCTTTCTATATAGTCATGTTGTTGAAGGTGGATAGTGTAGGGGCCAAACAAATCTCAGGCGGGAGTTGATTCCAAAGTCAAGAGGCCACCACCAAGGAAGCTTGGTTCCTCATCGGGGATTTATAAGCCTCCTTCAGTCTGCCTGAGATGATCGGGTGCAACAGTGCCTTCCAGTAAGAGCCGCTCTGAAAGATAACAAGGTCCCAAACCATTTAGGGCTTTGTATGCCTAGATGCTGTAAGCACATCTGATCTCGCCTGATTTCAGAAGCTAAGCAGAGTCGGCCCCGGTTAGTACTTGGCTGGGAGACCACCAGGGAATACCAGGTGCTGCAGGTGCCTGGAGTAGGAACTGGCAAGCCACTCCAGTATTCCTGCCAAGAAAACTACATGGACATGGGTTCACGAAGAGTCAGTGATGACTGTAATGATGCAACACTCACATACACACACGTCATCATTAAATCCTTGAAGTCAATGTGGTAACGGATCAGCAGCCAGTGCAGAGCAGCCAGCATAGGGCTAATATGGTATTTACTTAACCCTACAACCAATCTAGCCGAATAATTCTGCACCATCTGGAGCCTCCGCATTAATTTCAAGGGCAGCCCCATGTAAAGAGCATTGCCATAGGGCGCTTTTACACGACCCCTAAAATCTGAGGCATAGGGCTCCCAGATGCGGAGCTTAAAATTGTTTTCCCACCAGCTGCGAACTTTAAAAAAAATACAGAGGTGAGCCTGCATTCTTTTCTCCCTTTTTTTCTCCCTTCCCTCACCACAGACAGGAGCAATGGCGTGCGGAAGGGTGGGAACACAGCAAGAGCCACAAACCCCCACGATCTCTGGTCCGAATTTAAGTTGCCAGCGGATTTTAGGGGTCGTGTAAAAGTGCCCATAGTCTAATCTCGAGACCAAGAGTGCATGGACAAACATAGCCAGAGCACCAGGGTCCAGGAAGGCACGGAACTGAGCAATTCGCCTAAGATGGAAAAGGGCTAACCGGACCACAAATGCCACCTGGGCTTCCTGAGAAAGCACCAGATCCATTATTATACTCAAATTTTGCACCTCATCTTGCACAGAGAGATTTGCCCTCCCCCACCCAAATAAGGGAGCTTCCCAAACTACCACACCCACCTGGAGGACCTTCATCACGCTCATCCACTCCAATAAAGTCTCCAGGCAAACCTCCAAGGACTAAACAGCATCCACTGCAGATGGAAAGGAGGAGATATAGAGCTGGGTGTCATCAGTGTACTGATGACACGAAACCCCATACCTCCTGACGACCTCCCCTAGAGGCCTCATATGGATGTTAAAGAGCATCGGGGAGATGATCGACCCCTGTGGCACCCCCGATTTGAGGGACCAAGGGGCAGAGGCCATCTCCTCCAGCAGACTCTCTGGGGATGGTCCTCCAAGAAGCAGTGGAACCACTGCAAAGCAGCAGTGCCCCCGATTCCCAACTCGGAGATCCTCTCCAGGAGAATACTATGGTCTAGGGCAGTGGTGGCGAACCTTCGGCACTCCAGATGTTATGGACCACGACACCCACAGTCCTTTGTTATTGACAACACAGGCTTGGAATTCTGGGAGTTGTGGTCCAAAACATCTGGAGTGCCGAAGGTTCACCACCACTGGTCTAGGCTATCAGAGGCCACTAAGAGGCCGAGAAGGACCAGCAAGGACTATTTGCCTCTGTCGGCCTGCCTCAAAAGATCGTCATGCAGGGCGACCAATGCCAGTTCTGTACCATGGCGTGGCCTGAACCCTGACTGGAATGGATCACGGGTGTCAGTTTCATCCAGTAGCCCCTGAAGCTGATCTGCCACCACCCTCTCAAGTACCTTGCTGATAAATGGAATATTGGCAACGGGCCTATAATTGCCAATTTGGTCTGCTACCAGCTGCCTTTTTTTTCCAAATGGGTCTAACGAGTATCTCCTTTGAGGGCAGGAGAAACTCTGCCCTCCAGGAGAAACCCATTGATTATTACAGTGGCCCATTCTATAATAACTGGCCTGGCTGCTTTTATAAGCCATGCCAGGCAAGAGTCAAGTGAAGAGGTGGGAGCACGACAGCAATCAAGGGCCCTGTCCACTTGAGATGATGTCACAGGTTGAAAGGCAGTCAAAATATCTGGGTACAGCGTCTCTGCTCGAGCTACTGCCATTAACTGAAGGTCTAGGTCCAGGTGAATGACCTCCACTTTAGATTTTAAAAATGCCCTGGGGTCAATGCTAGGCCATGTGGGTTAATCTTCCTCTCACTTTACAAGGAGCAGGGGAGGCAGAGAAGGGGAGTGATGCAGGGAAAATAGGAAGGGGTGATTGCGAGTGACGAAAGGAGAGAACAAGGGAAGGCCAGCAGCTTCTGGATTTAATGGTTTGTGGCTCATTTGAAACAGCTATACAGGCTGTTGTGGGCCCATTAGACAGAAACCACCAGAAAGCCCAAGCATCCTTTTAGATGGACTAACATGTCTGTGGAGAAAAAGTGTCAAGTGTGTTGTTCAGCCATTTATGGGGAAGGCATCTGGCTGTAATCTGGCTGACCGCCTTATTTCTGATTCTTCTGGTGCACACAGGCATGCTTTTAAAAATATCCAATCATGCAGGTGCGGGGAAGATTAGACAACGCTGACAACTGAAAGTGCCTACCAACACATGAAGACAGGAAGCTGCTTTATACAGATTTGGGTGACCTGCCCTATTTCGATGCCCAGAATCATTCCAAGATCTCTTTCCTTGCTCTGCACACAATACTCATTGCTACTACACACCTGCTTAACTCAATTTGCTAAGTATCTGCCACTTAGAAGTATCCTAATTGGGCTATCTATAGTATTAGTATATCTGTAAGTAACACTTGGCTTCCTGAGTTGCAACTGGAAAATAAAAAAGATGAGCAATATAAACTCTGGAACATGATGTAATGTGTTTGTAGTGATATGTACAAATCAGAAACGGGGAAATTCTATCTGGATGCACAGGGAACAGCACGCTAAAATCAACTTGGTTAATACAGGATATAGACACATTTGCAACTAAATAAAAAGAAAAGTGGGGAAGCAAGCTATACACTATTTAGTATCTTAACCATCTGCTCATGTACAACTAAGAAATCTCCCCCCCCCCCCCCAAATATATATATATATATATAAGGAACACCTTCTATGCCTGGTAGCTTGTAAGATCAGGGATAGTAGGTCAGGTAAGTGGCTACTTGTACACTTGGGTCAAGGCTAGAAACAGGGACAAGTGACAAGCCCCTTGCAAAAGTCTTTTAACATCCACACAGTGGTGTTTAACGACAAAACCTTCCCAGTACCCACAGAGTTAAAATTCTCTCAACAAAACCCTGAAAGGCAATGAGGATCCAACTGTCAAGCTGATGCTTCCCAAGGGATCTATTTAAACAATTCTGGGCTATAATTATGTTCATCAGGTATGGCGCGTCTGTTCGTAGAAATTCAATGAGGCTCAGCTGTTTGATTGCCGTTAAGGTGGGCATTCAAGCAATAAAATTCTTTAGTGGGATTTTTTTTGTGGTTGTTGTTGGCTGTTTATAACTTCACCTGCTCGTTTTTGGGGGGGAGATAATAAAGAAACTGTTCTCACCAAGTGAACAGTATCAATCTCGTTTCAGAGGCTTATTGAACCAAAGTGCACATTGCCAATTTTAAATGATTAGATGCACACTCCTGTCACCTTTGCTGCAAATGGTGGCTTTCAAGGGCAAATGTAGGTGTTGACAGAAAATACAGAAAATCATCCCACTCCATCATCACCACCCCTTCTTGAGCATGGCATTTCATTCTTGGGAGAATGTTTTTTTTAAAGCAATGATAATAAAAGTGACAAATAAATGAATTTCTAACAGGTTTTATCAACCTCACAGCAGGGTAGTTAGATGAAATAAGTTTTAATCATGCCTTTCCCTCTGTCCTTAAGGTGACACAGAAGATTGCTTTCCCACACACACAAAATTATCTGATAGCAAAAGGGCTTTCGTCTTCAGGGATATCAACTGGTCCTTTAATACATTCTAAACATCACTTGGATGTAAGAATTACATCTCGATCTCATGCGAAACAAGATTAAAATGTCTATCTCTATAGCCTTATCAGATGATGGAGCCCTTCCACTGCTGCAGCTATCCACGGCTTTTCATTTGCTTCAGTTTTCTATCTGAGACAGATAGAAAAAATGTGTTATTGGAACTTCTAATTGAAGATATAGTTCTGGGACATCAGGTAGCAGATAAGCACTTTCATGGTCTCATTCACATTAAACTTTTTTTTAATGATAGCAAGATAGCAAAGTTTACTTGGTGTAAAGGAAATGAGGACAACATGCTCATCCTGCACGATAACGTATCATTTTCAGGGCTCACGAAATTCTAGGAAAGTTAATTCTGCAATGGCTCAACCTTAGAACTGAGACTATTCCCAACTTATGGAAGATACAGTGAGCCTGAAAATACTTTAGATAGGACTGCTGATGCCCTGTTACCTGCTAATGGACAAATCCACCATTTTGAAAACTCAGGTCCACGAAGGAGGGAATGATTACTTTACATAGAAGTCAACACTTTTTCCTTCCCACTCTCCTGCTTGCGGCAAATAGGTAATTGTTACCACTCCCACTTCAGCCCCACTTCAGTTTTTACTGGAATAAAAATGTAGCACAGGTGAGACAATGATCATCCGGTCTTCACCCAGATCTCCCAACTGGGGAACATTTCAAAATTTTTAATTCAAACTAGGTTGAAGAAAGCATGGAACAGCACAATAAAATAAACTCCTGATTGGTGTTTTTTTTAAAAAAAACAAGGACTGACCCTTGTGGTGACTTGCAAGGCATTAATTCACCTATTAGCTAACATCTCCCCACCTTAAATGTTTTTTCTCTTTCTGCATCAGATTTATAGCTTGGTGACATGCTACTCCTATATTGGGATGGGCAAAGATTAGCCCTGGGGCTTCATACCAGCCCCAAGGCCATTTTAATATCCCACATCAGTCATCTCTCTACCTCTACTGGAAAATGGCTCCCTCAACAAGAAAGTTGAAATGCTGCTACCAGCTGCCTCCAGGCAGAAAGTTATCATTCAAGTTGATCATAGTATTTAACACCCAAAACAATTTTTCATAACTGG
The DNA here is from genome assembly GCA_037367245.1 of Phrynocephalus guinanensis. NCBI lineage: Eukaryota > Metazoa > Chordata > Lepidosauria > Squamata > Agamidae > Phrynocephalus > Phrynocephalus guinanensis. Next base: position 151,696,118 of record CM074734.1, read on the forward strand.
ATATGGATTCTTTCCTGCTCAGAGCTTTCTGGGTAAAGACAACTGGCTTCTAGACCCATGGAAGGTCACCCATCCTTCCCTATAGGATAGCTTCCAGATTTTAATGATAGAAAATGAAAAAATAATGCCTTTCTCCTTTATCTGCTTGGGAAGAATTCTGAAAGTAAATATTCCTTGTAAAAAAATTGGAAACTAATACACATATGGTCCATATCCCCAAGTAGCCATTTGAGAAATATTTTCTATTTTTAAGGCTTTGTAATGCATTGACCCAACACATAAGAACATAAGAAGAGCCATACTGGATCAGGCCAAAGGCCCATCTAGTCCAGCCTCCTGTATCTCACAGTGGCCCCACCAAATGTGTCTGGGAGTGCACGAGACTAGGTATCTGACTACTGATACCACTCCCTTGCATCTGGTCCTCGAAGTACCCTGGTTTTAAGCCTGGAGATGACACATCTCCATCATGGTTTGTAACCTGTGATGGACTTTTCCTCCAGGAATCTGTCCAATCCCCTTTTGAAGGCATCCAGGCCAGATGCCATCACTACATCCTGTGGCAGAGAGTTCCACAGACTAACAACATGCTGGGTAAAAAAAATTTCTTTTGTCTGTTCTCACTCTCCCAGCCCTCAATTTGAGTGGATGTCCCCTAGGTCTGGTATTTTGTGAGAGGGAGAAGAGTGTCCCTCTATCCACTTTACTCATGCCTTGCATTATTTTGTATGTCTTAATCACATCCCCCCTCAGGCGCCTTTTTTTCCAGACTAAAAAGCCCCAAATGTTTTAGCCTTTCCCCATAAGGAAGGTCCCCCAGCTCAGTAATCACTTTAGTTGCTCTCTTTTGCACCTTTTCCAGTTCCACTATGTCTTTTTTGAGATGCAGTGACCAGAATTGTACACAATACTCCAAGTGCAGCCTTACTATCGTTTTGTATTTTAATATTTTAATTGTTATGTATAAGAATATTATTCTTTGTATTCTTGTTTTTAACCATAATTTTAAATATTTAATATTTAACATATTTAGTTTATTAGTGTATTTATCTATAAATTTTACTCTTGTGTGGTTTTCATAATTACCAGTTTTTGACTGGACCTTGCTGCTCATATATATTTTTTGTATTACCCCTGATTTTAGATTGTATACTTTGGTCGAAGACCATAAATAAAGACTATCTATCTATCTTACTATACAATACTTACTATACAATGGCATTATAATGTTGGCTGTTTTATTTTCCAATCCCTTTTGATAATCCCTAGCATGGAATTGGCATTCTTCACCGCTGCCACACACTGGGTAGACGCCTTCATTGAGCTGTCCACCAAGATCTCTTTCCTGATCCGTCACAGATAGCTCAGAGCTCATGAGTTGATACATAAAGTTTTGTTTTTTTGCCTCAATATGCATTACTTTACATTTTCTTACATTGAAATGTGTTTGCCATTTCGCAGCCCATTCCCCCAGTTTGGAGAGAGCCTTCTGGAGCTCTTCACAATCTCCTCTGCTTTTTACCACATGGAAAAGTTGTACAGTAGTCATAATAAAATCTTATTTAATTCAAAAAAAATTGGGATATGCATCCATAATTATTTCCATCTTTTGAATAATTTGAGATTTGAACAAGACATCCTTAACCTACATTAGGACCTCCAGATGTTTTGGAGAAGAACTCCCATAATATCTTACCATTCGCCATGATGAGTAGGTTCTATGAGAGAGATGTCTGTGAAGATTCTCAGTCATCCAGGTAAGTTTATCTGGAAGTTGAGTCATGCCAATTGGAGTCCAGTGGCCATGACTCAACTTCCAGATCCTATAAGAGATGTGGTCCAAAATATATGGAGATTTAGTCTACAATGCCTACCATTGTTCCACGTTCCAGGCTACTTATCCACATGATGTTGTTTATTGGAGGACTTAAAAAAGGTTTCTAAGATCAGCTAATGGAAGCTCTTCTTCCTTGGAGAACATAAATGAAAAGCTTTTGCCAGCTAATGGAGTGGTGGAAATATCACTTGTGATTACATTGGCCAAGGCACACCAGCATTAGTATTACACAATGAACAAAATGCTTTAGACAGAGGTCAGCAGCTGAAAGGTGCATCTAAGCTATGGTGTCAGCCACACTACCTTGCTAAACACTACTAGCTCTCTTCCAGAACCTACTCTCCTTTCTGGTAGTCCCACCCTTGGCCCTTCACTGTTATCTTCATTGATTTCTTGGTTTTCTATTGTGACCGATAGGATCGGTGGGACATCTCCAATTACGTTATATCCTCAACGTTGTTTTGGCTTTCACAGTGCCTCTGGAATTTACCCATCTCTGGTCTGATAAGCAATACCTGTCTCAAGTCCCTATAAGAGTTACAATCAGTTCTCACAATGAACCCGGCAACTGGGGTCTTGAACAGGGCCTTCTTGTCAGTTGCCTCCCAACTTTGGAATGCCTTCCCAACAGAGATCCGCCTGTCACCAACAATTTTGGCTTTTTGGAGCCAAGCAAGGACCATCCTGCTCAACTAGCATTTTAATTAGATAGTGTGTTTTTTAAGCTGGGCTCATGAGCAGCAGGATTTTATTTGTATTGTATATTGATTGTTTTAAATTGTTTAGTATTTCATGGTTTTAATAATTATGTTGTTTTATAGTTTTAATGCATTGTTGTATACCACCAAGACACCTCTTGGTAGTGGGGAGACTAATTTTTTTTGTAGATAGATAGATAGATAGATAGATAGATAGATAGATAGATAGATAGATAGATAGATAGATAGATAGATAGATTGTATTATTTAATAGTGAAAGCTGAACTCTTACAAAAATGTATCAGCAAGCTATCTTTTTTTAATGCTACAAACTATAAGCTGAACAATTCCTAAATCCAATTTACAGGAATCTATATTGCTACAGTACAGAAATTTCTACTTTGAAGATAGGTACTTAGGCAGTTGCAGATAGGTACTTAGAGAACTTTCTTTGGGTGAAAGTTCAAAGGAACCCTCACTGAGCCATTCACAGGCTGGATAATGCCGGATAGACATGTGCATTTCGTTTTGGAAGTGGTCCGGTTCTAAAACGAAACACAGAAGAACAGCTGCCATTCGGTACCGGGATCCACCTTCCAGAAGTCTCTTACCTTGTTTTGGGTAGTTCGGGACTAAACTCCGACAAGGAAGCAGCTTCGGACGCGTCATCTTTCACTCTCCCTGGCACTGGCCAATCAGATAAGAGAGGCAGGATGATGAATGTCCCTGCCCAGCTCTTGATTGGCCAGAGCCAGGGAGAGTGAAAGATGACGTGTCCGAGGCTGCTTCCTCGTTGAAGTTTAGCCCCGCACTACCCAAAACAAGGTAAGAGACTGGTTGATTTTGTTCTGGAAGGTGGATCACAGTACCGAATGGCAGCTGTTCTGTCATGTTTCGTGTCAGAACTGGACCCCTTCCAAAAACAAAAGGGCCATGTCTAATGCCAAGATGTTCATTTACTTCCCAGGAAGTGCCTTTAACAGATGCGGAAAGACCATAGATAGCCAAGTCAACCTGGACACTTGTCTGAAACTATTGCTAGGGTTCGACTAGCTGTGTCTTCCCCATACCATCCTACACCAAAAAGGAGTGCAGGCAATTAGCTGAGCTACATCCCCAAAGAATTTCCTCTATTCTTCCTTTATAGGAATAACCAAGAGCATGCAAATCTCCCAGCAACTAGGGGGTAGGCTTGATGGGGTTGGTTTTCTTATGAAAGGCCAAATGGGGAAACCTCCACAAGGCTATATTAGACCTTGAGGGTGGTGGTGATGAAAGTTATCTTCCCTTGGTAATGTGCTGACCCAAGCTGCAGGGGGCTGGATCAGAGTCATTTCTATCTGGGCACAGGGGACTGAAATTGGGTTGTGGTGTATGTGTATGAAGTCACTGTTTTGTTTATCAGGCAGATGCTACGCTACTGATCTGTGAATTCTTTGGACCTCCGTCACTTGCCCTGTAAAGGAACGTATTTCAGCTGGCAAACAGTCTGTTACAACAAAACCTGAAGATTTTTTATTGAACGGTTCTGGGTACTGTTGGTGACCCATTTCTCATCATTCAAATGGGTGGGAGTGCTGTGGGGAGGAACAAAAGGTGACGATAATACACCAATGAGACAAACACTCCCCTCCAGACTGCATTCCCTAGTTACAAAACTACTGATAAAAACCAAAAATTAGAAGAGCAGACGATAAAGTATGCTCATACTAAAGATATGAATGATATTGTATGTGCTGTAATAAAGGCAAAATGCTCTCAAAGCATTCAGGGACAGACCTTTTTATTCCAGTGCAATCATCGTTCTGAAGCATTTAAAACATTTCAAAGAAAATGACTATGTTTCAAAGCGAGCAGGCATATATACACAGGGTTGTCACATGCTGCGGCTCAGCGCCTGTATGTATGTTTTACCTATCCCTTATGACTTCGCAAAAGGGGCATATCCATGCTAACGAGGTCATGCAAATGTGCTCAATTTGCATAAATGCCTACAGACTGCCGCATTCAGCTTTTCTTTTCACGAGAGTCAGGAGGCAAGGCTATGGCTCCCGGCACGGTGTGCAACACAACCCATCCCGCAAGATGACATGGGAAATGACAGCGTCCTCGATGAGGGATGGAAGGCTTTCCAAGGAAACGCCAGCAGCCAAATGCACAGCCACTTCATTTGCTCAGCTGCCGGAGCCTCATCTAAGGTTTTAAGGCGACAACATGTAGGCTGCACCTGTATTTGACCCTGTACGCTGGTGCTCTGGGTGCTTTTGTTCAAGCACCGCAAGAATAATCTCACTGAAACACCCCGATTCCTCCTTAGTTAAGTAACAAGTGAACAGTTTGTAGCGCTGACAGCTGACTCAAGCCAAGCTATCCCATTGTAACTAGTGTGCTTCTCGGGGTAAAACGCTTACCAACTAGAGATGGGCACAAAACAAATTTATTATTCGTTTCGTTTTTCGTTATTCATTTTGTTAGGGAACAAAACGAATAACGAACTGACCCATCAGGAGAAAACGAAACAAAACGGAGCAGAAATTTCCATTTTGTTCCACTTCGTTTTTCATCTTCCCATAGGAATGTATTAGCAATGCATTCCTATGGGAAAGATTTCCTTCCACCGCCAGCAGGGGAAGGAAGCGCCTAGCAGCTGATCGGCGCTGGCCTGAAGTCAGCGCCTAATAGCTGATAGGCGCAGGCTGGGGGAGATTTAAAAAGCCTGCTCTTCCCCCACCCCTTCAGGTGGGAGGAGAGAGCGGGCTTTTAAAATCTTCTCCCCTCCTGAAGTTAGCACCCAGCGGGACTCCCTGGAGGGCTCCCCGCAGCCGCGGAACCACTCTCCCAGCTGGCTTCCCGTGGACCCTGGCCCCTGAAGAGCTCCCCACGGCCGCGGGACCCCTATCCCAGCCGGGTTGTCAGTGGCTCCGGCAGCACCGGCTGCAGGGCGGCTTTTAGGCGCTGGCCCCAAGCCAGCGCCTCAAAAGCCTCTGCCTTGCTGGAGCCACTAGCATCGCTGCCACTGCTGCCACTGATAAGTCGAACCAGTTCGGCTCGGTTCGAGTTCGAACAATTTTTTTAAAAATTCATGAACCCAAACCCAAACCAAACCAAGGGTGGACCTGAACCAGACGAACCCAAACCATGGGTTTTTTGGTTTGTGCCCACCTCTATTACCGACAGTTTGCTGTAGCAAGGGAAGCATGTGGGGCTGCCACTCAAGAACCTACAACCTCAACCACTGCAAAGCAGCAGTCAGAAGGCAGGACCTCACAAGTTCGATCCCCACTCCCACAAACATGTCTTGGGGGGGGGAGTCCTTTTTGTCCCTGTGTTTCATGGATAAAAGATTGTCAGAAAAGATCTGTAGGCTTTGCGGTGTGCACGTTCAAGCCAGATTCGTTCTAAAGCTGGCTGTGTGTTAAAGACACTTTCCACTAAATGGATTGTTTGAGTTTTAGTTAATGTTCTAAGAAACCCATATTGTGCCGTCAATTATTATGTAGCTGGTTATACTCAGCACGGCCTAACGAATGCCAGCACACATTCGGCTTGCAACGTTTTAGCAATACAGAGATAATTAGATTGTAATTATTCCCTTTGTCAACATGTAGGGCTCAGGTAAACATACATAAATTAGTATTCCATGTCAGCATGCAGGTGGCAAAGTTACCCACAAGAATGCTTGTACAAATTTACTCATGGAAAGTCATGAAAGGCAAGGAAAGCGGTTTTCTACTCTTAAGAATTTTCATGCAACCCAGACACAGATTTCACCATCCCACCTGACCCAAAGACCACATTGAACTCCTAAATAAAGGAAGGTGGAGGGTAAATTACATAAAAATTCCTGAACAAATAAAATACCAGTTAACTGCCCCATTTTTACACTCTCATAATGCATCAACGTTTTCTGCCAGATCTGAATCCAATTTTCCACATTCCCACTTTGGATCAAAAATGTAAGCTATGTTTGTGAACGAGATGGATGGATCCACATATTACCCTACAGCATTTAGTCCATTTTACATTACTGATACCATTCTACAAATAGGAAACACCCTTCCCAAATTCTTGTTTTCTTGTGCTTGATTTCAAATGGAAACTATTTTTTTATATCTACAGTATGTGATATCTGGTTCTACCAACTTAATGGCAAAAACAATCCTACTATAGACTGAGAAAAAATGATTTGCCTCTGCAATAGAAAAGAGTAACTCTTATAAGCAGTATAAACATATGTTAAATAGAGAAAATGTGGGTCAGTGGCAGAGCCTCTGCACTAGAAAAGATTAACTCTTATAAGCAGTATAAACATGTTAGAGAAAACGTGGATCAGAAGAGTGCATGCAGAAAATAGAGTTCAGGATCTTTATTTAAAAGATCACAGGAAAACATGCGCCTGATACTTGTTCCCAGTCCAAGTACACCAGAAATTAACCGGCCACATGCATACACAGAGAATAAGAGAAAGAGGGAACAAAATAGCTCAGTGGTTTAATTCAGTATAAAGCAACTGCTTATATTTAGGAGAAAGAGAATATGTCCTTAAGACTGTACAATAGCACCCAGCAAGTCCTTATTAATCAAGTTCAAAGGAGGTGATCTAAACCACAAACAGGAACTGAGAGGACTATACATGGCTGACTGTACTCAAGGACGTGGTTCAAAAATATTTTAAAATGACAGAATTTTTAAAATGCCTTAAACGGAAACGAGCAAATTAGAACGAAATAACAGTTTTCATGCACATTACTAATGGTGGTAAATTTTGCCAAACAGCAAAGTATCTTCAATTAGTACGCAGAGCTTTGTAGGATAGCTTTCTAGGATAAAGGATTTAAGATCTTAGTAAGGCTGTAGATTTTATCTGTATGTAAACTTTGTACCTTTATCCAATCTGCTTTGGCTCCCTGTTTAGAAGGAGGTCCATACAATGAACCATGGCCCACCCTCTGGCTACTCTAGGTGCTGGAAATGAATATTACTCAAAAATGCAGATGCTCCAAGAGCTCATACAAGCAGCACACCTTGAAAATAGCTGAAATGCTGTTCCTTGTCGCCTGTCTACTGCCTTATCTCCAAAATATGCGATTGGTTGAGCTAACATTACAAAGAAAATGAAGCTATGAAAATTTAAACCAGTTAGCACACTGTTGAAAAAAACTTTATAAATTCTAATTTGCATAAAAATGTGATCTGGAAGCTGGACAAAATCTTACTTTGGCTGTCATGGTAAACCTCTCAAATTCATCATACATCTTCAAAGCTTAGCCTGACTGAGCATTATGGCCACCATCAGGGACCTCCTGACTTGCCAAGATTATTTTCTGGACTTCTGACTAGAATATAAACGTTAGCACACTAAAGGACAGATGGACATTTAACTCCCATCCCACAACCTCTATATTAATGATGGTACTATGCTCTTGTGTTATGTGCTGTCAAGTCGGCTCTGAGTTATGGTGAACCTCTGAATGAGCAATCTCCAAAATTGCTGAGGATTCTACTTAGAAATATAGTCAAGCTTCTAATTACAGTCACGTCAAAATGAACGCATCAACAGTGCCTGTGCTCATGGGAGAAAAATTAAGGATATAAATCACAGGATGTTATTAAGCATATGATTCTACAAAACCTAGAGATCAAAAGTACATTTAACATGCTTTTTGTTTAGCTCCTTGATGCCAAATAATCATGGCTACAAAAAATTAAGCCCACCTGCTATTTCTATGGCTACCGGATGGCTCAGCAGCAATTAATATGGCAACATGTCACTGGTGTTACTTAAATACAGTGTTTTTCACTGTATAAGACTATATTTTGTCTTAAATTGTTAGACTAAAAATTGAGGCTCATCTTATACATGGAAGTAAGCCAAGAGGAGAACTGTGTGGCTGCAAAACTGTCATTTTGGGTGGAAAAGTAGGGGTCGTCTTATACATGGGGGCACTTTATAGACAGAAAAATATGGGAAAATAAGATCCTTGCCATCCTCTGAAAAGGGAGCAGATTCCCCCCCCCCCAAAAAAAAAAAAACCATGACAAGCAATAGAGTCAGATGTTGCATCCCTGGCTGTCTACTCTCAATTATTATAATTTTTGTTCTGAAGAGTTAGGGTGACTAACAGATTCATTTTGCTAAAAAAAATGGTAGGAGAGCGCAATACACCACTTGACTGAGCAGAATCTAACAGAATATAAACATCTTAATGCAGACAGATGTGTTCTAGATGAGACTTCAGCTTGAACTGATAGCGCCATCAATCACTTCAGTCAAGAAAAGATTATATTGATGCAAGATCTTGAGGAAAATGGAAAGGAGATATGCCCCATAGAAGAGATAGGGGAGTCCACCATCAAATGAGTGAAAGGAAGCAGCAAGGGATAAAGAGGGGAAAAATAGACAATGTCTCTAAAGCAAAGGAGCTTCACTTCCTGAGTATCCTCAAATCTAAATCCAAAATAAGGCGATTTGTGCAAGCTTTATTTGTCCACGTTCTTCTTCTCTCCATCCCATTCATCTTATGAGCCACATACCCTTGTAACTTATGAGAGGACAACCGGGGGGGGGGGGAGGAGTTTGTCTCCTGCCTCATGCCTCAGCGACCTCACAACTGCTGCTAACACTGGGGTTCAGGCAGAAAATAGAAGCTATTACGGCTCTGGTTTACATATACTCTCCACCTTCCACAAAGGTCAGTACATTTTATATTAGAATGAACAAAAAAAAATCAAGATTTTTTAAAAATCAAAGCAATTAAATTAATGGTTTAGAGCAAAATATTTTTATTTAAAATGTGATTTTAAAAAAAAACAGCTTAAATCCTAATTGTTATTTAAATCAAATCCTCATTTTCTATCCTTATCATTATCTTGTCCTCACTACAGCAGAGGTCACATGGAATGCTAAGAAATATGGAACGTAAGGACCTAGTTGTAGGATTCCATAGCACTATCTTTTCTCTACTTGTGGATTTTTCTAATTTTATCTAGGGCAGAACTTTGCCACCTACAAGTACAAAGGTCTAGCATCTGATGCTGCTCGCAACACATGGTTTCTATTTTTAAACTGGTTAAATCAGATGCCTGCTGAAAGTGAGAATGCTTGATAAGCAAGCACTGCTGCTGATCTCATGCAGAAGCCAAGTATGTGAAACCCCATTCTCCTCTGCTTATCCCCAGTAATCTTCCACCCACTCACCCCCGCCACCAACAAAATGAAAATTCAACATAAAGGAAAATGTGTTAAAGAACATTGGTTTTGGCTTCAAATATCGTTTTTATTTTCCATATGAAAATACATATTTTTACAAAGAAAATACAAGCAAACCCCTTGGATGGTTTTTACAAAATAAAGTGCTATGTTAAAATGAGATAACAGAAACAAGCCAGAAATGCTGCACAGTGGTTTGAGATGTGTTCCAAAGTGGCTGTGTTATACAGAGATCAACTCCAGGATCCTGTCACTTTTCGTTGACGAAGCTGTTTCTACCCTTAAGAAAAGAGGTCTGGCAACTCAGACAGTGGCTTTCATTTGATGAAAGTCTGCAAAATCTAGGCTGAGGGAAGACAATGCAAACTACTAGTACTGTTTCCTAGCCCCGCTATGCCTTACTGCGTAGGGATTTGAACTTATTTAAACCATAGGGCAACACTCTGGACTACACCACTGAGGCTGTAGAGTGAAGCTATCAGCACTTTGTAAGTGAGAGAAGGGAAAAAATTTTTGTTTAAAAAAAATGATGGAATACTCTTGAGTCTACAATTCATGCTGGGGTCCGAGAACATGCTACAATGGACATCCTTTTGGAACGTACCATGTCTGTTTATGTTCTGATCAAGCAGAGAACTCTTAGTGTTTTTAAATAACCAAATCATTTTCATTTTAAAAACAGGCGATGGTTAGTTCCTCCTAGATAGTTCCACTTCAGAATACCAAGGATGTGCTATAGGACTGGACGGCCTCCATATGACTAGCTATGCATTAAAAAATAGATGTCAGAGTAGACTTATCATCATAATTTTTCACGATGTTATTTTTTATTTGACTGAATTTATATATAATTCATATTCACTCACTCACTCTCTCTCTCTCACATACACAACACATTTGGAGAGAGGAAGGAATTCAGCCATTGGAATCTCCATCTACGCTACAAATTAGTCTAGTACAGGAGCAGATTTTTATCACCCTGTCTTCGGTTTGTATGAAATAGGACTTCCTAGACACCTAACTAAATGCCATATCTCCAGCCTATGCTGCTCACATTTCAAATTAATCTCTTATTACAGCCTACCAGGTTGGGCAAACATACCTATCTTGCGTAATTTCTCTCAGTATGTTTTGTATAAAACATGGTTTTTAGCAGCATTTCAGAATCCTGCCAAGTATCGAGAGAGAAACTGACCGTGTTATGAAGGGCTCAACATAAATAGTGAAGAGGGACAGACAGCCATGGAAGGCTTGAAAATGCCAGCCTTTCACGGACAATTGTGTTTCCAACTGCACCTTCGTCATCTTGATAGGGACAAATATTAAAATAATGGCAGAAGACAGTCAGGAGTCCATGTTTTCTGCTACATATTGGAAAGTACATGAGACTGAGCATGTACAATTTGTAGAAAATAGATGGCTCCAACAGGCAACTGAACTACACAGATCAAGATGAGCTAAGACTGAAGCAAAAGTCCCACTTGTCTAAAGGCTGCTGGGTTCCACCAGAAATACGAAAGGAAACCACTGCACAGAGCGCTAGACTCTCTTGTGTGGAAAGGAGAGCCACAGAGCACTACTAGGCTCTCCCTTGCCTTTGCTTTTACTTGCCATTAATTAGCTCCAGGGCCTCTTCCTTGCTCCGCGTGATCTTATCCTCCCTCCATGAAGAGGGCCTCCTAGACTGGTTATGTTTCACCAAAAGGTGTGAGCACCGCACTTTCGTTGGCTCCCCTTGTCCATTCTTGCTGTTCCCAGTCGGGCGCTCCCACTGGCTGGCATTTGTGATGTGGTTGAAATAATAGACACGTCCTGCAAGATACAGAGGAGAAAACCATTTCAATTGCACAATCCTGTAAGTTAAAAACTCACGTTTCTTAAGATGAATTACCTGTGTCCTACTTTTATCATCACACTCTATTTCAGAACGTATCTGCATTATGCAGTTACAGCCATTATAGTGACATTTTTAACAGCCACAGCTTCATCTTATGGAATAAGTTGCAGTTCAGTGAGACAGCAAGAGTTCTCCATTAGAGAACTTTATAGCACCTCTTTAAAACAGAACAGAAAATTTGAACGAATTATAAATTTCAGAAACCTGTAAGATAGAGCGGTTAGATACTGAATCCTACTTCAGTGTATAAAATCATAAAACTGAGTTGGAAGAGGCCTATAAGGCCATCAAGTCGACCCCCCTGTTCAAAGCAGGAATGCAGATCAAAGCAAATGCGACAGATGGTTGCCCTATATCAGGCCTGCCCAACAGATAGACCACAGGCTACTGGTAGCCAGTGACGGGTTCAAAAGTAGCTCACCGGCCATCAATAAAAAAAAGTGAGGGGATAAGTTCTCCACCCCTCCCTCCCCCATCCCAAGGACCACCACCGCCCCAGCAAAGTTCTGGGTCTGCCAGCCCACTGTCTCAAATGAGCAGGGCAGTTCAAGGGCCATGGCACATTGAAATCTGTTCCCCCCCAGAACAGATTAATCAGTTTTCAATGCATTCCTATGGGAAACCGCTGCTCTACTTACAAAAGTTTTTACTTATGAGTATGTGCTCAGAACGGATAAAATTCCTAAGTAGATGTTTTAGTGTAGTAGCCCTCAGGAACTTTGGGCCGGAAAAAGTAGACCTTGGCCTGTTCAATGTTGAGCAGCCCTGCCCTATAGGCATCTCTTAAATGCCTCCAGCCCTAGAGGACTCACCACCACCCAGGAAAATTGGTTCCATTATCGCACTGCTCTAACCTTTAAGAGTCCCCCCCACCCCGATATTCAGTGTAAATCTGGCTTCCTACAGCTTGAGCCCATTGCTGTGTTCCCTGCACTCTACAATGATCAAGAACTGATCCCACATGTCCTCTACATGACAATCTTTCAACTTTTTGAAAAGTGCCATCACATCTCCCCTTGGTCTTCTTTTCTCAAGTCCAAACATGCCCAGTTCTTTCAGTTTTTCTCCATAGGGCTTGATTTTCAGTCCCCTGGTTCCCTGATCATCCTTGTTGCCTTCCTCTAAACTTGTTCCAGTTTATTGGCAATAGAAATGGGTGAAAATTAAAGACAAATGGCAAAGTTTGTCAAAAATTGCTGATTTGTTAAGTGGCATTCATATGAAACCACACACCCCCGATGGATACAAATCAATGATTTTTTTTTAGCAACATGTAATTTGTCAGGCTATAAAACAGACACCTATCTGATTCAGACATCCAAGTTATACACCCACAAAGTGCTCCCCTCACCCCTAGAAAGTGCCCTCTAGCAAATGGCTTGGGGAAAACCCAATTTTCACAACATGGGAGATTGTCGAGGGAAAAAATGTAAATTCATTTGTGATTAGTCCACTTTGATGAATCACGAATGAAAACAAATCACTGTGTTTCTGATTCGTCCCTATCTCTAGCTGGTAACCTTTTTAACTTTAATGAAAAGAATGTAGATTACACAAACTGGAGATAGGTGCTGCTTTTTTGTATGGATTTTTAAGGACTAGAACCATCAAGACAAGCATGAAGCCATTAAAAAGGTAAAGCTCCCCCCCCCACATGCGTGCTAGACGTGTTCGACTCTAGAGGCAGAGCTCATCTCCGTATTCAAGCCGAAGAGCCAGTGTTGTGCAAGTCCAAGGCCATGTGGCCGGCATGGCTGCAAGGAAACTTATTTTTTATGCTGCCCCTCTTTTCTGCTGGGAAGACATTCTGTGGTTGCACTCTTTCTCATGCTGCCCATCCCTCACTGCGCTTCACTCCTTAAAGGAATATAGCATTAGCTTTGGCCTGAGAAAAAAACTAGTGCTATTTCCCTTCATAGGGAATTTGATGTACAGATATTCCTCTTTGACTGACTCTTACCCTCTCTCTCCACTCACAATAATTTGATGGTTTTATGCATCTGAACCTCTGCTCCTCCAGGAAAGTCAAGGACAAGCATCTCAAGGCCCTGCAAAGCCTACACATGCTGTCATAAGTAACTTGTGATGTCACTGCACATGCCAGGTGGCAGAATAATGGAGCTCTGACTAATTTCAAGGCAAGGTTATCCCACTGTACCTTCAAAGTACCATTGGGACATACAGTAACCCCCCCCACACACACACACACCTATTGCAGGAGTTAGGGACATGACCTGACCTGCAATAATTGAAAATCCATGATATGCAGATGGGTCAGGTCAGGTCGGGACTGAGGGGCCTGTCTGGGGCCCCCCTACACTTACCTGAGACCTTGTGCTGCCCCAAACGGCTGTTGGAGGCCCCAGAAGAGCTTTCCGGTGATCCAGAAGCAGGGTGGATAAAAATCAATGATTTTTTAAAAGAAAATTTATAAAACAGGATATTTTATTTAAATGGGATTTTTCTAAAATGTAAATCAATTTTTAATTTAAATTGATTTTTTTACAGTGGTCCCCTGCCGTTTCGCGGTTCATATACTGCGGTCCCGCTATATCGCAGGACTGCAGTACCCAGAAAGGGTTTGAGGGAGGGGGGGAAGGTTTGGGGGCTTTTTTAAACCTTTCCCCCTTTCCCCAAGCAGCGAGCTCCAGCTGATTGGCACTGGGGTGGGGAAGCAAAAGGTTTTGTTCCCCCACCCCAGCACCAATCAGCTGGAGCCCGGGGCTTGCCGCTGGAAGTATTGCACACCACTTCTCCCCACCACCTCAGGGTGTTGGCAAGCGGCGTGCGATGCTAAAAGGGCTTTTTTTAAAAGATCACCTGCCGCCCGCCCGCCCGCATCCCTCGGGGGGGGGTAGCGAGCGGCGTGCGATGCTACAAGGGCTTTTGGCCACAGAGCTGAGCGCCCGGTTCCGCAACCGAAAGCCCTTTTTAAAGATCACCCGCCGCCCTCCCGCACCCCCGGGGGCTGCGGGCGAGTGGTGCGCGATGCAAAAAGGGCTTTCGGCCACCGAGCCAAGCGCTCGGCTCTGCGGCCAAGAGCCCTTTTTAAAGATCACCCACCTTCCACCTGCACCCCCACTGGGGTGGTGGCGAGCGGCTCTGCGGCCAAAAGCCCTTTTAGCATCACGCGCTGCTCGCCACCCCCACCCCCCATGGGGATGTGGGCGAGCAGTGGGTGATCTTTAAGTGATTTAAATCAAATCCACCCTGTCCAGAAATTACTTCCGGTTTTTCAGAAGTCACTTTTGGTTTTCCAGAAAGCACTTCCGGGGCTTCCGACAGTCCCGGGAAGGCCATCGGAGGCCTCAGAAGTGGTTTTCAGCAATCTGGAAGTCACTTCTATTTTTCCGGAAGCCACTTCTGGTATGCTGGAAAGCACTTTTGGGACCTCCAACAGGCCCGGGAAGGCCACTGGAGGCCCATTTGGGTAAGCAAATACATGAGGCCTGGGGCAAGTACAGGAGGCCTGAAACAGGCCCATCCAGCTACCCCAGGGGCCTGGCCTTTCACATACTGTGGTCCCGAGATATACCACGGCCGCAGTATATGAACCGCAAAAGGGCAGGAGAACACCGTACCATGAATAAGAGGGACAAGCAAAGGTAGATGGAGCTGACCTGAGGGTAGGGGGAAGACATTGCCCTATTAATCAGTTCATCCAACAGCACGGAGAGCTAACACATGGGTGCTGTGGCACACTAAGGAAATAACCTAGTTATGATAAGAAGACAAAAAGAAATTGAATTTTTTCTTGAACTTGTTGAAGAAACAGAGAAAAGTCCCAGAACTGGTTTTGTTTGGAGCATGAAGCTGCAGCAGAGCATTGAAACTTTCAAGAGGGGTGTGAGGCCTGGCCTTACTGGGGAAGCTTTTGCTTCACGGGAAGGATGTTTGGATGGTTCGGGTCTCAAGAGGATGGGATTTGACGGATGTGCACAGTTTATGGGGGTGGTGGATCTTTCGGGAAAGACGTTACTCAAGAATCAGGCCAGTCTCCTGACCATCATGAAATCTATTAAATTACACATCTCTTAATCACTGCTAAGTCTTATCTTAACCAATCTGTATACATAAACCACAACATGGAAACCATGTTGATACAAAATTGATAACTCTTTGAAGTCCAACATGTTTAAACTTTACTGGGACAATTCAATCCAATCCACTCAGCCTACCATGCTGCAACAGCTATTTCCCAAATTTGTTTCAACAAATACTGGGGAAGGGTATTTTCATTCAGATTGGAACCATTTTTATGTTGTGCGGATTCACCCCTTAGATGATTCTCTTAAGCAAATTTCCTCTATCTCCTGAATTTTTTATGTTGTACAGATTTTATGTTATACAAACCGTTGTTATACAAGGGTCCACCGTACCTGCTTTTGCGCTTTGTCATATAGAAATGCACATATGGAACTGCACTTTCTTTTTAGTTCATAGCTGTAACAACCAGAATCTCCGGCTCACACAAATGTTGCAGGAATGGATCTTCCCTCGCTTGGCTATACCCTGATATACACCTGCCAGCCTGGGTTCTTCTTAGCAGGAGGATCAGAACATCGAGTCTGTAGATCTGATGGGACTTGGACAGGAAAGGTTCCTATGTGTCAAGGTATTTCCATACATCTTTGATTTCTTTCCATGTGCCAGAAATGAACATTATAGGAAATATACAACCATCACTGTTTGTCTTGACTCTTTCTTGTAACTTCTTACAGCACAATGCCACATGTATAGTATATCATGCCTCTTCATACACTTTGCATACTAATGTCTGATTCCAGGTGGTACACAATAGCCTTTAGAAACTAAACAAAGGCACAAGAGCCTAGCCAACAAAACAGGGTGAATAGTCCAAACCAACACCCAGACCAAGACACCAGGAAAAGAGCACAGGAACTAAAACCAGCATACCAGGGCTTGAACCAGACCACCAGTGCAGGAGCTCTCCACTAGAGCAGGGTCCAGAGCATGAGAGGCAAAGCAGGAATAGGAATCAAGAACTGGAGCAGAGGAACAAGAGGAAAAGGGCACTAAACAAACCGTTTGTTATACAAGGGTCCACTGTAATTCTCTGGAACGAACATGACAGAAAAGTGTTAGGCAAGTTCAAGGACACATACCCATTCACACAGCAATGAACTGGAGCTTGGACAGTACTCCATGCAAAATACAGCCACCCCAGAATTCATCCTATATTTTTTCTGTGATGCAAGCTGAATTTCAGAAGACTGGCTACTGTGATTATAAAGCCTTGAAGACTGAAAGCATGATAAACACTGGGTAGAGGATTGCATTTCTAGGTCTCTGAATAAGCATGCAACATCAAAGCAGATGCTTACAAAACATGACTACAGTACAATCTTTCTGATGGCCTTTCACCCCCTTAGACATTTTAAAAGGCCCTTTAAACCTCTAGATTTCTCTAGTTAGCTTCTCAGGTTTTGCAAGCAAAAGAGGCTGCGGTATCAGCTCAAGATTCAAAGGTACTGCAGTTATGTTATGGCAAAAGCTTGTGTGATTTCTATACATACAATTTCTTCCTCTGCTGAATTACAAGAAAACACAAGCATATGTGCACGCTTTGGACTACTATTGATACATGCATACCAAGGTTGATTTTATTTAAACCAAACTGATTTAAATCACAAGGTAAATCATGGTTTAATTTAAAAAGGTTTAACAATTTAAATAAGATAAATGATTTATCAATCATGATTTAAATAAATTTTATTTTTCAAAAATCAGTGCTTTTTAACTACTGTACCCTGATGCATATACAGCTGCTCAGGACTGCTGCACAGGAGAACTACTACTTGCTCTCCAACACCATGTTAACTACCCCACTGAAGGCAGCACATTGCTCAGTGCAAGCCAGCAACTGAGCCACTCAAACGTGATGTTCAGGTTGACAACAGTGCTGTGTTTGACATCCTAATGAAAGGATATTAAAAGTAAACATTAGTTAAGAAACCTGCTACTTAAGAACCAATCCACGTTCCTGACATCAGCAAGTTGCCTCACATACACCTCAGCCTTAATCTACAAATTGTCAACCAGGAGAGGCCAGTCGGCTACATAACCTGGGAAAGGTTCCCAGAAGACCAGAGTGTGCATCTGCATCTTTACAAGGTGACATTACTGTGGCCCACATTTCTCAACCTATCACTCAGAAAGTCCTATTTCAGGCCTACATAGAAGATGGAAGTATGCTGGATTTTCAGGCAGAGAGGAAGAAAAACTGCATTCTCCTTCACTCAGAGATCAGCCACGAATAAACTCATAAGCAGAAATGAAATACTGGGATATTGCTTTTCATAAACACTACTGTATAGTCATCTACAGCTCAGAAGCAAAGGGACCAAGAACCTGATTGCAGCTCAGAAAGTTCAAAGCATCTGGTCCCTTTATATTTTTCAAGCCAGTGGCTAGGAACCTGAATCCCTTTTTATTGCCAACTGCAGTATTCCAGATGAGAGCTAGGTTACAACTTTACAACAAAACTCTGAAATCTCTTACTCCTACCTCCTCTTCCTCAACATGAAAAACGTCAACACTAGCTTCTTACACCTACAGCTGCCTGTCATTTGCATCCCCATGAAATCTAGTTCAATGAGTTTTTTATTCACCTGTACTTCTTAATTGCCCAAAGCCTACTGGAGAATCTTCTTGCTGTCTCCTCATGTACGATCTCTCATTTATTATGTTTGTATCCTAATTTTTCTCCAAGGAATTCAAAGCTATCCTTTTCCTTTATTGTCACCTTCTGTCAAGTCAGGACCTACTTACAGGAACCCTATCAATAATTTCAAGGTAAGTGGTATAGTTTTATAGTGGTTGTACCAATCCACAACACCAGTGAGCTTCTTTGGCCGAGCAGATTATTACGCAGGCCTCCAGAGTCCTAGTTTGTCACGGTATCTGCTACACCAGCGGTTCTCAAACCGGGTGCCGCGGCAATATGCCAGGGGTACCGTGGCAATAATATTTAATTTTCACTAAGATTGAGCAAACTTTCTGGGTCAAGTGATTTGAGGGTAAAAGTAATTAAACTTCCCATAAAGGAAAGAATGAAAAAGTCATCCAAACAGTTTCATTCACTGCATTAAAGACCACGGAGCATTAAATTTGCACTGTTTTTTTTCTTCTTTTCCTAAGTATTCAAACCACTTTAAGGGTAGCCGTACCACAATATTTTTAGCCCAACTACACTAAATATTCATCTTTTCCCTCATGAGATAGTTCAGGCTCAGAGAAATTGCTCAGCATGATTCTTCACAGGTTTTATAAATTAAATAAGGATGGACCTGGATCATCAAACTCCCAGTCCAACCCTTTAGGCGCTACATTGACCCTCTCTTTCAAGATGGGAACTGATGCCTATTATGAAAAATTAGGGTCACAACACAAATGGGAAAACTAGTTTTTTTCTTAAATGAAAAGTTGCAACTAATAATAGACATTATATCCTGCCACTGGCCCTCCTCTCATTCCTGAGCTATCTGGTGAAACAACACAATCTAGAGCGAGCTGCCCATGAAATGAATGAACAGAGCATTCATACGTTTTACTTTACCTTCAGTGTAAGAACACTAAATGAGCTAGGTACTGCATAGATGGAAAGTGAGGTAAAGCCCTCTGGAAATATTATTAAGGTTATGACCTTGGAAACTAGGAAATACATCTATTTCTGAGATCAGCTAATACCCCCCTAAGGTTTTTTCTTCTGAATGGGGCATTAACAGTCTTTCTGCAAGGCTCCTCCTTACGTAGAGGACAGACGGACAGACAGAGCAAGCACAAAATCTTCCAACACAAATGCGAACTGACAAAAAAAATGGAGAGCACAAGTGGACCAGAAATAAGTTCTGAACAACAGAATAATCTGCTAGATGCAACAGTGGGCTGGAACTGCAATCCTTGAAAATATGACACCCTACCCCACCTGCAGTTTTCCGTTCCTCCCTTCCAAACATGGTCAAAATCCTGAAACTGCCGAGCATATTCAGACTTCATTTGGTTGTTTGTCTGGGTTGCCCTCTCAAGTTTTTCTTTTTCAATATTCTGTGTTCTAAAACCTCCGAGCTTCCAGCCTTGTCTCGTCTCCCTTCATCCATCGTGTATCCCTGTCCTCCTGGTTCTTCCTACCTTCTCCTTCCTCTTCTTTCATCGGACAGCACACAATTCTTCTAAATTTGAATCTGGCTTGTGCTCTGAGGGGTGCCTCGGCTAAATGACCCTGCACTTCTCATTTTGGTCTGTGCTCTTTATTACTTCTTTTTTTCTGTACATAACGACATGCAGGAAAAGCGCTGACATAATCTGTCTTGGGACAGTTCCTAAGAATTTAACTTTTGTAAACTATATTTCTACTTCTGCTGATCTCAGGATTGCTTCTCCTGAGAAGAGTGATACTTTTCCCCCCCAACGATAAAATTTTGGTTTCATAACATTCACTGCATGCTCTCCACCAACGCTATTTTTCTTTTTGCTTTTGTATCAAATATTTGTTTGTTGTACAACGCCCAGAGTTCCCTTTGGGAAAGTCGGCGTGGTTAACAAGTATAAAAATAAATAAATAAGTAGGAACAATATTAGTAAAATTTACGGTCAACCAACAACAAAAAGATATAAAAAGAAGGAAAGAACTGGTTGTATAGTAGGCTGATAAGTGTGAAAAGAGTACAGGGAAATCATCTATTTTTGCTTTGGTTTTCACTTTGGTTAGCTATGCCTCTGTCACCTTTTTCCTTGAGCAGATATTTGAACAAGTACATCCAGCAGCTGTTCAATTTAACTCAATAGGAGGAAGCTCTAGTTTTTAATAACAAATTAAAAAAACTCACAAGGCTGTGGGCTACACAGGATAACAGAACAGCCAGCCATAAGGACTGCACTCGGACTGAAGAAACTCAGTTTCAAATACCCACTCATTTATGAGAGCTACTTCGGTGGCCTGAGCCACTTACGCTACTCAACATAACCTGTATTGTTGGTTAACTAAGAAGATATAATATCAGAAAGTCATATGCTCCCCAGAGCAGATAAAAAAATCAATGATTCTTTTTTTTTAAATCGGGTTCTTGTGTAATTTAAATTTGATTTTTAAATAAAATGCTTTTGGGATAAAAATCAACCTAAAGATCATTTTCTATTTAAAATACATTGTAGTCTAAAGGTTGAAAAGGTCATTCTAAAGGTTATTCATTATGAAATAAGGATTAGCTTTTAATTATGTAGCATTTGGAAAACGAATTCCATTAATTCATTCACAATGCCTTGCTCTTCTGGAGGTTTCTATACAATTGGGCAGTTTTTCTGTCTAGAAGATATCATCACAGATAATCGGTTTTACAGTTCTCAAAACTGAATGTGTACCTGCAGAGATTGTGTGCCTCTTTTTCACAGCATAAATTTTCCAAAATAAAGATACATGAGAACATAAGAAGAGCCATGCTGGATCAGGCCAAAGGCCCATCTAGTCCAGCTTCCTGTATCTCACAGTGGCCCCACCAGATGCGTTTGGGAGCGCATGAGACTAGATACCTGTCTCCTGATACCACTCCCCTGCATCTGGCCCTTGAAGCACCCTGTTTTTAAGCCTGGAGATTACACATCTCCCTCATGGTTTGTAACCTGTGATGGACTTTTCCTCCAGGAATCTGTTCAATCTCCTTCTGAAGGCATCCAGGCAAGATGCCATCACCACATCCTCCACTTTGGAGATCATTCTGGAGATCTTCACAAACTTCTCTGGCTTTTATCACACGGAAAAGGTTCATGTCATCTGCAAACGTGGCCACCTCACTGCTTATCCCTATCTCCAGGTAATTTACGAACAGATTGAAAAGCACCGGACCCAGGACAGATCTCTGGGGCACACTGCTTTTCACCTCTTTCTATTGTGAAAACTGCCCATTGATACCTACTCTTTGTTTCCTGGATCTCAACCAGGTCTCAATCCATAGGAGGACCAGCCCTCTTATCCCCTGACTGTGCAATTTTCTCAGCAGTCTTTGGTGAGGGACTGTGTCAAAAGCCTTCTAAAAATCAAGATAGACAGTATCCACTGGTTCACCCAAATCTACATGCCTGAGGACCTTTTCAAAGAATTCTAAAAGGTTTGTCAGGCAAGACTTGCCCTTAAGAAAACCATGCTTCTGAGGGGGAAAACTTTAATCCCTTTATTCCTTTGCAAATCTATGTACTATACACAGAACCACAGCCTAACCCATTAAATGCTAATTTTTTAAAAAATAATCATTGAATAGAAGATTGCTGGGAGTAGAATATACCTACCCAAGTAGCTAAGTGGAAGGAGGGAGGGGCCAGAGTAATAATGAAAGTGAAACCTATTGAGCAGTATACTCCACAAGTCTTTGGTAGAGATGGGCACGACTTAGCGGTATTCCCGTTTCCGTTTCCGTTACTCGGTTCCGTTACTCTACGGAAACGGTAACGGGAATTACTCCGCCAGACTTCGAGCTCGAACCGACGAACGAACAATTTTGGTCTGATTTGTCGTGCTCGTTACTTGCATCGCGCGATTGCGCGATGCCACGCGGCACAGAAAAAAAGTTTTTAAAAGTTAAAAAAACCCGGTTCCCGGCTGAAAAGCAGGCGGAAAAATGCCTGCCGTGCCTCAGGGCACCTACCAGAGGGGTTGTTTCTGGAGGTCCCCGGCCTCCCCCCTCATCCCCCGTCCTGGGCTGCTCTGGTGGGACTCGACGCAGGCTCGCAGCCAGCAAAAAGCCCAGTCTTGCCGCCGGCCGCCGCAATTAAAGCGCAAGCAAGCGGCACGGACGGCACAGGAAAAAACTTTTAAACTCTCCCCCCACCCATTCCCGGGCCAAAAAAGCAGGCGGAAAAATGCCTGCTTGACTAAGGGCGCAGGGCACCTACCGGAGGGGTGGTTTCTGGAGGGGGGGGTCCCGCCTCCCCCCCGTCCTGGGCAGCCGGACTCGCGAGTCGCCATCGCCATGCCATGCGGTGCGGGCGGGGGATCCAAAATGGGGCGGCAAATGCAATATTGTTTTTGAAATCGTGGTCCAAAAACACACAAGCACAACAGAAACACGCGAAAAATTTATAAACTGCCAGATTTTTCACAGTAGCAGTGGGTTTTTTCTTGCAACAAAATGTCTCTCCTCTCCTCCTCTGTCCTCCATTGATTTTATTTTATTTTATTTTATTTTATTTACACCTGCGCAATGATGGGCTGGCCAAGTGGCCAGCCATGTGGGAGTGGACAACCATGCAAATTTTTGGAGCCATCCCACCAGTCGCATGGCCACTTGGCCATGGAGACTTCTGGGATGTGCCAAAAAGCCCCCTAAAACCTGCCCTAGCCCTAACCCTAACCCTTGACTCCGTACCCATACGTCACAGACTGTCTTCTTAGTGGGTCAGAGAGGCACCCAGAGGTGCAACCCACTAGCCCACCGTAACCTTACCCGTCACTAGCCTAACCCTAGCCGTTGCACTAAGCCACCTTAAAGCCAGATCTACTTGCTTGCATTGCACTACACGCAGCAAGTACAATTCCCTTCTGTGTGAGACATGGTGGTGCGAGAGCCTTGTGAAGGGCGGGCATGACGCTATCAGTCAGTCTCACTGGTCTCACTGTCTGCACATTCTGTTATGCAATATCCATATGGCTATTGCATAGCATTTTGCAGCAGCAGCAGCAGGTGAAGAGGGGAGACCCCCATGTTGAGGGGTCTCCCCGAGCCTGCTTCCCCTTCCTAGTGGGATAGGAGGCACCCACGGGTGCCTCCAGGAGCCCACTTTCCCTTTATAGCGGGCCAGAGGAGGCACCCACCCCACAGAGGTGCCTCCAGGAGCCCGCTCCCCCCCAAAAAAACCAGTACTAACGACAAAAAAAAAAAAACGAAAAAACAAACCGACTAATTTTTGCGAATTTTCGCGAAAACCGGAAACGAGCCAAAACGGGACCGACCCGACTAACGACAACTCGAAAAAAAAATTTTTCAAGTCGTGCCCATCTCTAGTCTTTGGATCTCTTTTGTGCATAGTTGAGGTTTATCGCATTAACATTGCTCTGGAGAAGAACACAGATAATGCCAAAAGGAAGTAAAAGGGACCGCATTTGGAAATATTTGAATGAAGCTGCTCTACCTACAGGTAAGGAAGACATGAGTTCAAAATGCAAACAATTGGGTGAAACAACATCATGGGGACTGTGAAAAAACAAAACAAAAGGAACATGCTTGGTCTGGCAGGGCCGTGGCAAACATTTTGTTTTCATCATGTTTCTTGAAGATTGCCTTGAGGAACTATCATGATGGAACTCTGTAGTGGACTGTTCTGAGGAGCATATCCAAAACTGCACTACTCTAAATAGATGACACTGTCAAGTCATAGCCAAAATGCTCAACATTAGGCTTCAGAGCAATGTTAAACATATATTGTACTAAGCATTCTAAAACCAATTTCTGAACAAATTTCTATATTTTAAATAAAATATAGAAAAATAGCTGTTTTACTGCTGATGCTGTTGAAATTTGGAAGGAACAGAATGAGCACTTAAAAACAGAAATACTGTACACACTCACATGAATTAAATTACAAGTGGTAAAAAAATGAATGGGACAAGCATTGTCTCCAGCAACTTTTCTCACAAATATTGTCAATATCAATATCTAGTGCCACAGTCAAAACTTAAGTACTAAGGAAGAAGCTATGATATGGGTATCCTAAAATCATTTATCTATAGTGCCAATTATAATAAACTTCAGAGCTAAATGGAACAATGAGTTGGCTGTTTTTTTACATGAGCCCAGAGTTCTTACGGGAAGATGGGCGGGGTATAAATGTAATAAATAAATAAATAAATAAATAAATAAATAAATAAATAAATAAATAAATAAATAAATAAATAAAAAAAAAAATAAAAATAAAATAAAATAAAATAAACCAGTGAGCTGATGGAAGTCTCCGAAGCATTTGGATTTAGAGATTGTCGAAGTCTCTAACAGCAGTAGCTTCTTCTGCTGGCAAAAGAAAGAATATTCTGTTTCTTTGGACTCATTCTAAATTATTAACTTGTTTGGGTTCTGACTAGACATGGGCACGACTTGGCGAAATTCTCGTTTCCGTTTCCGTTTCGGAACAGAAATGGTAACGACAATTACTCTGCCAGAACTCGAACTCGAACCGACTAAAGAAAAATTGGGTCTGATTTTTCGTGTTGTCGTTCCTGGCATCACAGCGATCGCGCGATGCCAAGCGGCACAGGAAAAAAGTTTTAAAAATTAAAAAAAACCCGATTCCCGGCCAAAAAAAGCAGGCGAAAATATGCCTGCCTCAGTGAGGGCACCTACCAGAGGGGTGGTTTCTGGGGGGGGGGGGGGGCGGCCTCCCTCCCCTCCTCTCCTGGGCTGCGCAAAGTGCGCATCCTCGTCGTCGAGTCGCACTCGCCCACGCCAACTCGCCAAGCGGCGCGGCACAGGAAAAAAGTTTTAAAAATAAAAAAAAAAAACCCGATTCCCGGCCAAAAAAGCAGGCGAAAATATGCCTGCCTCAGTGAGGGCACCTACCAGAGGGGTGGTTTCTGGGGGGGGGGGTCCCCCGGCCTCCCTCCCCTCCTCTCCTGGGCTGCGCAAAGTGCGCATCCTCGTCGTTGAGTCGCGCTCACCCACGCCAACTCTCCAAGCGGCGCGGCACAGGAAAAAAGTTTTTAAAATAAAAAAAAACAACCCCGATTCCCGGCCAAAAAAGCAGGTGAAAATATGCCTGCCTCAGTGAGGGCACCTACCAGAAGGGTGGTTTCGGGGGGGGGGGTGTCCCCGGCCTCCCCCCCTCTCCTGTCCTCGGCTGCGCAAAGTGCGCATCCTCATTGTCGAGTCGCACTCGCCCACGCCAACTCGCCAAGCGGCGCGGCACAGGAAAAAAATTTAAAAAAAAAACCCCGATTCCCGGCCAAAAAAGCAGGCGAAAATATGCCTGCCTCAGTGAGGGCACCTACCAGAAGGGTGGTTTCTGGGGGGGGGGGTGTCCCCGGCCTCCCCCCCTCTCCTGTCCTGGGCTGCTCTGGTGGGGGGCATCCTCGTCGTCTCGCCAACTCGCTCGCCATGCCATGCGGTGCGGGCGGGGGATCCAAAATGGGGCGACCGCAATATTTATTTTGAAATTGTGGTCCAAAAACACACCAAAGCACCACAGAAACATGCGAAAATAGCTATTTTAAAACTGCCTGAATTTTTACAGTAGCAGCAGTGGGTTTTTCTTGCAACAAAACGTCTCCATTTATTTTATTTTATTTTATTTTTATTTTTTTACACCTGCGCAATGATGGGCTGGCCGTGGGAGTGGACCATGCAAATTTTTGGAGCCATTCCACCAATTGCATGGCCACTTGGCCAGGTTTTGACCTAGACTTCTAGGATGTGCCAGTCGGGCATAAAAAGCCACTAACCCTAGCCCGAACCCGAACCCTAACCCTAACCCATACGCCAGCACACTGTCCTTCTTAGGGGGTCAGAGAGGCACCCAGAAGTGCACCCCAGCAACTCACCCTAACCTTACCAGTAACCCTAAGCCTAGCCCTTGCACTAACCCCTAACCCCAAGCCAGATCTGTGTACTCGCATTGCACTACAGCAAGTACACTTCCCTTCTTAGTGAGTCACAGCGGGCGCCCTTAGGGGTCCAGTGACTCACTGCAGTCCTCTGTCACTTTGCTCTCCAGCAGGCAATGAGGCACCCGAAAGAGGTGCCTCTGCCTGCTACTGCTGCTGCAACTTAATGGTATGCATATCCAATTGGCTATGCATGCCATTTTGTAGCGGGTGAGGAGGAGGCACCCACGAGGTGCCTTCAGGAGCCCGCTTTCCCTTCATGGCAGGCCAGAGGAGGCACCCACCCAGAGGTGCCTCCAGGAGCCCGCCCCCCCCAAAAAACCAGTACTAACGACAGACGAAAAAACCGACAAACGAAACGACAAATTTTTGAAAAAATTTCGCGAAAAACGGAAACGAGCCGAAACGGGCCAGCTCCGACACACGACAACTCAAAACGTAATTTTTTCCTGGTCGTTCCCATCTCTAGTTCTGACTAAGTAGTAGAGCTTGTTTTAGTTTTACAGATTATGAACAAACAAGATGATGGGTGAGCTACACAAAACAGTATTTTAAGTTTTAGTTTTTCATGTGTGGACCAAGCTGATAAGTCTATTTTTAAAGATATTTCATTTAACCACATCAGATCACAAACATTGATGTTTAAATATATACAAGAATACATATGCTATAATGTAATTTTTTAGTTAAATAAAGCAACTTCAATTGCTATTAAGGAAATGATTATTTTATTTCTAATCAAGTACAGCTGAGTAGTTGTCCAAATATGCATGACTAACCTGTATTGTACTAGAGATAGTTGCAATAATGTCATAATTATCTTTCTGTGATAGTACAACTGATATCTGAAGCCATGAGAAAAAAAGCTGTGAGAAAAATGATAAAAATGGGAGGGGGGAGTCCCCCCTGAATTTTCCCCCAAAGTTTCAGGAAATTTTACACCTCTGAGAAGACTGAGTCTTTATGTTGAAAACCATGGTTTCAACCTAGTTCACCGTCTAATGAATTAAACTGATTACAATTGTAATTTAAATCTGAGTACAGTCACCCCCCACCATTTTGCGGTTCAGGTACTGTGGCCCCACTACATCGCGAGATCGCAGTACCTGCACCTCAGAGCCGCGGGGCGGCGCCTGGGGACAATCGGGTTGCTCCGTGCCGCCCCCCATGCTCCTCCGAGAAGCCTTGGAGCCGCGTGGGGGGGGTGATCGGGTCGCTCTGTGCCGCCCCTGCGCTCCTCCGAGAAGCCTCGGAGCCGCGGGGGTGGTGGCAGGGGGCGATCAGGTTGCTCCGCCCCGCCCCCCGCGCTCCTCCGAGAAGCCTCGGACAGGTGTGTGATCGCCCCCCACCCCACCCCGCCCCACCCGCTTCCGCATATTGTGGATTTTCATGCATCGCGGGTGGGGTGGGTCCCTAACCCCCGAGATTGGTGGGGGGTGACTGTAGGTAGGTTCTCTTGCTTGCTGAGAAAGAAACAAAATGGCTCAATGCAAGGGAAATCCTGGCTCAGCATCATTTTAAAAATCTTTCAGAGTAAAATGAGCATAGATGCTTGTAAGAATTTTATTTAGAGTTCCAAAGACTACAAAATGATGAACTTTTTAAAAAATGGAGAAAAAACTCAGAAGCCAAAGACCAAGGGCAGGAATCCTTTAATGCAGGAATTCCCAGCCATCGGATGCTATCTGGCTATACTAGTGGCCAGCAAGGTTTAAATAACACCTCCAAATGGGTGTGCACACTTTCTCCTTCTCCACAAGGGTCTCTCCCCCCACCCCACATACTCACTGTGACCTAAACAGTCAAGACGAAACCTTCAAACCAGTGAATGGACAAGAGTATGGCAAATGAGATTTAACATTTTGTGGTACACATAACAATCACAACCACCACTCTTTTCAATTTTACATACAGTGGTACCTTGTATAAAGGAATTAATTTGTTCCAGATGAAATTCTGTGAAGCAAATTTTCCTTTATACAAATTCCCATAGAGAAAACGGAGTAATCCCATTTTTACATTGTACAGATTCTCCCCATAGGCAATTATGTTAAGCAAATTTCCCCATCTCCAGAATTTTTTATGTTGTACAGATTTTATGTTATACAAACTGCTTGTTATACAAGGGTCCACTGTACCCAGTGACGTGGGCAAAATGTACAGTGACTATACTGTCAAGTTGGGGTTGGGAAATTCTAGGAAAGTATGGCCAACCTTAAGGGGTTGAATGACTCATAACCCAAAACATACGGTGGGGAGAGTAATTCATAGGTAGCAAAAGATTCATAGTTTTCAACAGCTGTATGAGGAGTGAAACGTGTTAATAATCATTAGGAAAATGAGTGAAAACAATTTACACTGCAGTAATACTTAAGAGTACCTTGGTTTAAGAGTGTTTTGCAGGACAAGCAAACATTTCTTCTAAATTTTGTCTTGATAAACAAGCAATGTTTTGGAATAGTACAAGCATCAAAGCAGGTCACATGATCACAAGTGAGTCAATGGTGGCTCTCTCTCTTTCCTCCTGCTGAATTGTGGGTGATTATCTGGAATGTTCCATCTCAGGCTGCCTCCAAAGCAGAGGAAGGAGGGACTGGAGGTCTCCATTGCATCAGCCAGGAATGTTTTCAAAGGTGAGTGCAGGTTAGGGGTTTGCTTTGTTTTGTATTTATATTATTGTTTTCAACATCCTTTCTTATTTTTCAAACCATTTCTAGTCATATGACAGCTAGTCAAGTATGTATACGGTGACAAACTGCACTTTATTATTGTCACATTAGGTAAAATCCAGTTCTTAGTCTGAAGCAGAGCAGATTCTACAGCAGGTAGCTAAGCCATAGTGTGGACGTGGACTTTTGACAGTTTTGGCATTTTGTGCGTTCATTTTGTTGTCTATGGGATCCCAGAATGAATTATCTGAGTTTCCATTATTTCTTATGGAGAAATTTGCTTTGATATAGGATTGCTTTGGTTTACAACCATGTTTCCAGAACAAATTATGCTCGTACACCAAAGTATTACTGTATATAAATATTTGCTGCTGAAAGATGTGAGAGAGCTATACAATTTTTGCACCAAATCCCAAATACATACACTAAGGAAAAGTGGATAGAGGACAACTAGTGTGATTGCCATATTTTCCTAACGAAGACTCAACAAAATGGTTTTTTATTTTGGAAGAGTAAGTATTTCAGTCCAGTGTTGGCGAACCTATGGTACAGGTGCCAAGGGTGGCACTCGGAGGCCTTTCTGTGGGCACCCAACATTGTCCCTTCACAGCCACCTGGATTCAGGTTAAATTGCTCTATTGACACTTTGTGAATAATTAGTGGGTTTTGAATCACAGTTTGGGCACTTGGTCTCTGAAAGGTTCGCCATCACTGCTATAGTCCTTAGCTGAGGACATTTTGTAAGTTAAATGAATTTATGGATAACAGTTTTATATTAATCAAGGAAAGTAATGAGAAGTTTTATAATCAAAAACAGTATACTGTACTAGTGGCATCAATCACTGTTGGAGGCACAGTTGCCTATGTAGGGCAAGCATTTTATCCTATGCAGGTGAGCTTTCGGATAAATTTCTCTGCCCGCTGTTACAAAATGAGTTACTGGATTGCCAAAGCACTCTCTAACCTTTTTGTCTTCTAGAATTCTGGACTAAAACTCCACAAATGTTTTATCGTCAGCCAAGCTAACTGAGCTTCTGAGAGCTAAAACCCCAAAGAATTAAAAAAAAATTCTTCAGCCCCTGGATAAATGAAACGGTGGCCTGATAAGTCATCCCCTCATCCTCTTCAATATGAATCACTATAGAAATTCTGAGACTTAATCTTGTAAAGACCCAGAATCCATGGCACAGACTGATGGGGGAGCATCCCTTAAGGCATGGTGGGTGTGCAGTTTGCTTCAGTTCAGACAGTGTGTGTGTGTGTGTGTGTGTGTGTGTGTGTGTGTGTGTGTGTGTGTGTGTGTGTGTGTGTGTGTGTGTGTGTGTGTGTGTGTGTGTGTGTGTGTGTGTGTGTGTGTGTGTGAGAGAGAGAGAGAGAGAGAGAGAGAGAGAGAGAGAGAGAGAGTGATACTGGAAAGGAGAACTCTTGATGGGAAGATTTCCTTGACACCGTCAAAGGGAAGAGGGAGGGAAATTGGGGGGGGAGGGGTAACAGGAATAGGAGAAGTTGAAAGAGAGGAGGGGCGTTAGAGGACGGCATAAAGCGCCAAGGCCCACCTTGATTACGGGAGAACTGAAATGAAATGCATGGAAATGAATGAGAGACAAGTCCGGGATTCTTAAAAAAAAAGGGGGGGAGGGGGACAAAGACCACCGTCTTCTCCGAAGGCGTGACATTTCTGTTCGCCCTGAGGGGGGTGGGGAGGGGCGAGAGCCCTCCAACCCTTAGGGGTGCATGCCGATTTCTCTCCCTCCTGAGAGCCAGGCCCTCCGCTTCTCTCTTCGGGACCGTTAACCCGCCCGTCCCTGAGCCCCCTCCCCCCCCAAGCCGTCCTCCAACACCGCGGCCCCCCCTCCCCCCCACCGCTAAGCCCCGTCCTCCCGCTCCTTCGAGAGACCACCTTCTCACCTGGCCGGCCGGCCTGCCTGCCACTCCCTCAGGGGGAAAGGCCTGACGGACCCCCGCCCTCCGAAATCACGCAGGAAGAGCCGGGGGAGCCTCTGCTCGGCCCTCCCCGCGACCCCACTCTCCACAAGAACTCCCCGCCCGCCCGACGACCCACCCAACCAACCAACCAACCCGTTCCCCTCAGCGGCGAGTACCAGAGCTGCGGCTCATCCGCTTCTCCCAGCCAGCGGGGAGCTTCTCCTCCTCCGCCATCTTCCCTCCTTTCGCAGCAGCAGCAGCAGCAGCAGCACCGCCAAGCGCAGAGCCGGCCACGCCCACTTTCTCCTGGCAACAGCGCCCCCCTCCCCCGCACGCGCACAATGGCTTCAGCGGCCCGCGCTCCCTCCCTCCGGCGGAATTGGGAGGAGGGGGGGGGAGGAGGAGGAGGAGGAAGCGCTCCTTTCGTGATTGGCCGCTATCGGCGCAGAAGCCGCGTCCCGATTGGCGAAGTAGGGTAGGTCCCGCCCCGCGGAAGGGGGGCGTCTCGAAAACGCCCGAGAGCCTCATTGAAACGATTGGAAAAGAATGGGACGGGGGCCGCGAGGGGACGAAAAAAAATTGGGCGTGGACCGGGCGAGCGCGAAGAAGGCGGACGCAAGGTTCCTCGTGGAAAGCGGCACTGCGCACGCGCCGGGGAAAGCGCGGGAGGGGAGGGGCGAAGGGCGGAGAGCCGCCGCGCCCTCGGGAGAGCTGGACGCGGAGCCGCTCCTGGGAGGCGATGAGTGTCAAGTCACGTCGCGTAGCTGCAGTGCAGGTGCGGTGGCCCCTCGCACCGCTGCAGAGGCATCAGCACCGTTGTCTGCAAGATGAATCATGGCAACTGAATATATTTTTTGACAGATTGAAACGTTTCACTGCTCATCCAAGCAGCTTCCTCAGTCTTTGGAAAGCTAGTTGTGAATCCTCCATTTTAGAGCTCACTTTGACCTCATGTCACCCTGGTCTGAAAGAGAATCATAAGATGAACAATGGCCTGAATAGGCTGGGTAGGTGGACAATGGCCTAAGATGTGTCAAAGTCCCACCTTTGCAACCTTCCCAATACCCATTAAGTATGGGTCCTTAGCTACGGCCTTGCTGGTGGAGGTGTGTGAAGTATTTTTGATTTGTCTAGGTATTGTTGGAATCAGCATGATAAGTAGCAGGATCCAATACCAAAACACAAAAGGAGAAATATAGTGGTCCAATGCAGTGAGGAGCGTGCAGACCTCTACATGGGAGAAACTAAAAAGCCATTAAACAGGATGATGGCCGAACATCAGGACCAGAATCAGCAGTACTGTACACCCCCACTTGAAAGACAAAGGGCACTCATTCAAAAATGAGGATGTGCATATATTAGACAGAAGATAGGTGGTTTGAGAGAAAGGTCAGGGAAGCCATTCATGTGAACATTGAAATCCCCTCTGTCAACAGAGCTGGGGGGCTCAGGCACAGTCTATCTGCCACTTATCAGGCTGTGATTTCAACAATACCTAGACAAATTAAAAAGCCATCACCACCAAGGCCATAGCTAACCCCATATTTTATGGTTTTCAGCACTTTAGGCCATTGTTCACCTTAAGCTGATTGAGACTGTTGTCTACTTAATGAGCCTATTCAGGCCATTGTTCATCTTATGAGCCTATTTCAGACCAGGAGGACAACAGGTCAAAGTGAACTATAAAATGGAGGACTCGCAGCTAGCTTTCCTCAGACTGACTGAAGTTATTTGGATGAGCAGGGAAGCGTTTCAGTCTCTCAAGAAAAAGAAGTACAGTTGCCATGACTCAATTTCCAGATAAAATCACCTGCATGACTGAGAATCTTCAGACATACAGCTCTGTTGTCCTTTCAAGGCAAGGATGCATGTCGGATCGCCGGGATACAAACGAATATCCCCGGAAACGGCTCAGCTTCTCCGGGTGGCAAGACCCCCTCCAGGACAAGTCGTGTTGCGGGAGGATCAACCTTGACGTCTTTCCTGGGGGGGAGGCTTCAGGCCTGAGCGATCGTGCCCGTTCACTGCCACCTGGCACCAGGATTTATTCCATTACTGCAGGCAGTTAAAACATTTCTAGTCCGCCTTTCTCCTTAAAAGAACCCAAGGTGGATTCATGGGTTGGGCACGGAAGGATTGCTCGTCTGCTCCCACTGATATGCACCCACCCGCCTATCTTCTCTTTCCTTACGCGGGTCCTGGTTACTTGGCACTGACTTACCTAGACTTGACTGTTACAAATCTGATCTTTCAGAATCCACTCATTCTTCTGGTCACCAGATGCCACTGGATAGCTCCTAAAAAGGAGTGGGGCGTCAGGGTGGCGACTGGGATGACTTTTCATTGCACATGCCCAGAGGTTAACAATGTAAAGCCTGCCCCACTTCTGCAACATGTGACACTAGCAAGGGCTGGCATAAACCCCCATCTCAGGTATTTTTCGCCTGGAAATCTCTGGATGAGATGCTGGTGCCTCAGTTCCAGCCATGTTCCATTTTCAATTGGTAACAACCAAAACATTTCAAAGCCCCGAGTTCCCCACTAACTTTTAATAAAGTTTTTGTAACTTTGACATGGCCTGGTTCTTTTCCTCCATTAAAAATGTTGATGTCACCAAATAACTAGCAGAGATTTTTGTCAACACCTTCTGCCAAGTGTATATCTATCCAGACATCTGCACTATCACATTCTCTCTCTATCATTTTCACAAATAGTTTATTTGCCTTGAAAACACAGCAGACATATATTGTCTGGTCACATTTATTAGAAACACTGACATTTAGAAAACAATGTTGAGGAAACACAGCATAAACACAGATTTTTTGTTGTTTTATTGCCACCTGCAGTACAAGGCTACTACCAGAAAGTCATGCTGCAGTCTAAGCCATCCATAGTTTGTGTTACATGAGAATGTAAGAAGAAGAAAGACAATAGAAAGGTAAAATCATCAACAACCAAACTACTGGTAATATAATTCTAAGTTCATGCCATCATGGATTTCATCTGAAAATGAAGAGTTAAGGTGACTACCACTTGAAATATTGGTGTCTAGTAACTACAAATAAACTTGCTATACAA
This sequence comes from Phrynocephalus guinanensis, assembly GCA_037367245.1. Lineage (NCBI taxonomy): Eukaryota > Metazoa > Chordata > Lepidosauria > Squamata > Agamidae > Phrynocephalus > Phrynocephalus guinanensis. The sequence continues at coordinate 151,730,035 of CM074734.1, forward strand.
GTTTGGAAAGGTCTACCATAACACTGGAATGACCATTCTTTATGACATTATCATGATGCTTTACTTTTATACTTCACGTTGAGACGGGGGGGGGGGACAGATCGAAACTAAACCTAGTATAGATGACTTGTGACCTTTATAGGAAGCTGCCTTATATTGAACCAGATCCTGGTGACCCTCATATCAAGTCAGACTGCCTTACCTGAAGGAGCTTGGGATTGTACCAGGGGCGTTCTGCATGCAAGGTGCATGCTCTGCAAAGAAGCCACAACCCCTCCAGACACTGCTGGAACACAATCCATCCTTTATATTAGCAATGCTATCAGGCATAGGGGACAACTACACATTTCCCTTTCCAAATGCTAAACACCTACTGAACAGACATATACAAAGGATGCTGTGTTAGAACTGTATCCCACATTCACCTATACTAGTTGAAAGTACTAATTGAGTTCAAGGTATTATTGTTTTTCATTCAAACCAGCAAAAGACAGTGAACCCATTAAGACTACTTTTTGGATCAGCAAACCTTTGGGATGCATCCACAGTTTTTTAGATTCTCCCTCTGTTCCGATCAACAAAGCAGAAGCAGTCTGTTAACTATCATTCCCATTTTAGCCAAACAGTTAGGCACTTAAGGACAAAGTAGCATGTTAAGACAACTTCAAATTGTGGTTTCATCATTCTGGCGTCTTCTGAAGTGGCTCATCTTGGGCTTGTCCATAATTAAAGACTTCCTGGCCTGTTTGCCAATTTTACTAAAGCACTTCATCTTTGTCAGAGGAGGAATCTGGGAGTTGAGTCATGGCAAATGGACTTATTTTCTTGTTGGATTAAAACATTTTGCTACCCATCCACTAGCTTCTTCTGTCTAAGAAAAAGTGGGTGGAAGGCTTCCAATTTATAGTTCACCTTGGTTTCCACCCACCCTGGCCTGAATAGGCTCATTATGTGGATAATGGCCTGGGGTATGTGAATGTCATGCCTTTGCGACCCTTCCCAACACCCATTAAGTATGGGTTGTTAGCAATGGCCTTCCTAGTGGAGGTGTGAAGTGCTTCTGATTTTCTGGGGATAGATTAAAGGGCAGCATGATAAATGGGAGAGATTATGCCTAAATCTTTCTCTCTGTTGAGAGAGGGATTTTCAATACACACATGAATGGCTTCACTGAATCCTCTCTTGAAACCACCTCTCTTCTCTAATACGTGTACATCCTCATCTTTCAATCTCACAAGAAATCCAGTTGCCATGAATCAATTTCTGGAGATCCTTGTCTTTGAAGGAATGTCCTTTTGTCCTTCAAATGAAGATACACTGCTGATCAGGGGAAACCAAGGTGAACTATACATTGGAAGTCTCCCACCAATGTTTTTCTCAGACAGAGGAAACTACTTGGATGAGTAGTGAAATGCTTCTATCCCACAAGAAAAGAAGCCTATTGCCATCACTCATCTCCAAATAACCTCAACTAAATGACTGAGAATCTCCACAGTCAGAGAAGGGGGGAAAGCTGAAAGGTCCAGTCATAATAATCCAACAAGGATTTAAAATGTTGCTAAAGCCTGGCTGAAATCCAGCAGTATGCTGCCAGTAGAGTAAGGCAATTGAATCAGTGGGCATTTGGTGAGTCACCTTCTCAATAAGTTCCATTGCTTCAGTGGACTTTGTATAATTGCCACTTGCTACCAGATTTCAGTCTGTAATCATATTTCAATTAACAAGACTGGACAGGGATTCTGAATATGAAAACAATTTTACAAAACTACTTTCTTTTCTCCTCCCACTGAATCAGCACCTTATTTCATGGACAACCTAGGACATTTTAAGGATACAATCTGCCAGCGACACGTGGTCCTTGAAATTGTGTACCTAGAACATGAAACAACAAAAGAAAAAAACACCAGTCAATTGTCATTTCTTACACAATGACTAAAATTATAATGACACATTCAAGAAGCTGCACCAATCGGATGGTTAAAAATAAAAAGGGGGCCAGTGGGCCTTATAGGAATCAATGTGTACAGTTGTAGTTGCCTGTCTGTAAAATAAGTAAAGATCCAAAACTGGATTATATTAACACTGTTGCATTTGTCACCAGTCTCTTTGTTGTTGTAACTCAAACTATTACTATGATACCTTGTCTACAGAGACTCTGGCTTGCAAGGTTCTCCCACTGTGAAGTCAACATTTAGGTTAGAGGGCATTTGAAGGTGTAATACCTTGTACAGAACTAAACTGAGTTCCTGGGACAGGGAAGATGTTACACTGTACCTGATTCCTGAGTAGGCATACCTAGAACTGAGTTTGGTTGGAAAATAATTTTTTAAATGGTTTTCTTTCATTATAACAGACAAAACAAACAAAACATATCTAAGATATCATACAGATACATTAAGAAAGAAAGAAAATACTAGACACAATGATATTTTTAAATTTTGTTCCCTTTTTCCCTCATGACTGTTTCTCTTATTCACTTATCTTTTACTATTATTATTTACCTGTTTATTTTTATATGTTATATCACCCCATTTCTCTCCAAAAGTCCTCTTTGGGAGTAAAACTTCTCCCTTTCTCAAGTACATGTAACTTGAGTACATATAACAAAAATGGTTTCCATATTTCTTTAAAATCATTAGTATTCAATACTTCTTTTCTCATCACATGTTTACAACTTATTTTATCACTGATAACCATATTTCAGTTTCATTGCACCAATCTTCCATAATAATTTAATTATTGTTTTTCCAAATCTTTGTAAAATTAGTCTTGCCACAGTTACCATAATAAAGCAAAAGCAAAAAGCAAAGTGTTCTGCTTATATACCGCCCCATACCACTACAAGTAGTCTCTGGGCGGTTTACAATTTTGATTACAGTGTGCAGGCTACACATTGCCCCCCCAGCAAGCTGGGTACTCATTTTACCGACCTCGGAAGGATGGAAGGCTGAGTGAACCTTGAGCCTGCTACCGGGGATTGAACCCAGGTCGTGAGCACAGTTTTACCTGCAGTACAGGCATTTAACCACTGCGCCACAATCAATTCTTTCTCTTCCCATTTTAATTGATTATTAACCATATTCAACAAGACAATCATTGAAAGCATTTGTACACCCTTACCCAATATATCAGTTACCACACTGAAAATTAATTATCACTCCTCCTTTTTAAGTGACCACCACACATGTAAATGTCTTTTTCTTTTCTACATTTCCAGCATAAAGATGATACTGCTTTGTTTATTAAATTCATTTTCATAGGGACTGTATTAAGTACCATCTCCATGTGACTTTGTAACTATAGTACTGTATACTCTTTTATACCTACAGATATTTTTTTCATTATTATTCTATTCCACATTTCATTCTAGCCTTTCCTCTTAATTTATATAGCTAAATCTCCTTGCCATACTTCTTTTAAAGTTGTTTTACCTTCTGCTTTTACTCACATCTAGTATATTTCACTTATAGTACCCATGAAAGACAAATTAACTAGATATATTTGTCAGATCCATGCTTCTATATTAATTTCTGTATTTTATAACCTGTCACCCACTTCACACTAGCCAGGCTATTCAAAACATTCCACATGCCATGCAACTAAGTCAACTACATGCTTCTGTATTTTGTTGCCCACGTGAAATGCAACCCTTTGTCTTAGCCCCTGCCAATGTCTAAATTTGTCCAGCCAATTACTTCTTGTCACAAGAGTTGACTGTCAACTCTGACCAAACTACCTGTACTTTAGGAGAGCAAATTTCTCTGTTTGTAACCACGTGTGACTTGTTTCCACAATATTGTTCAAAGCTGGAACGTTTTATACTGAAAGCATTCACTGTATGTTTGAGCTATACGGTTCCTAGACAAGGTTCCCTGTACGGTTCCTAGACAAGGTTCCCTCTGTGCAGAGCTCCTCCTCCTCTATGTACCCACAACTATAATTTTTGTATCACTTTCAAATGATTCCACCGGGGTGGGATTGTTGCTTGCATACACACACACGGATGAAATTGAAGACACAAGGAAGAGAGCCCTATCCAGCAGCGATGAAAGTTACAGAGAACGCTGGTCCTGGAACAAGCCAAGGTTTTTGATGCCACATACAAAGTTTCCTGGGGAGTTCAGGTGCTCTTTGTCACGCTTTTACTCACCATTTCTTCAGCACAATCTTGTCCCACCGAGTACCAGTCTGGGCAGCAATGAGTTTTTTCAGGTCCCGAATGGTGTCATCACAGCTGAGTGGTGGTACCAATTAAGGAAAACGAATCTCAGATACCACCTCCTCCCCGCACAGAATAACTATTCAACATACTATGCCTTCTACTGACTTTCTTCAAGCAGTTCAATGCCTGAGAATATTGGAGTTGTGTTCAAATGTACTTCCCGTAACATATATACACACACATAATGCAGAGGCGATCTACACCCTCAGTTCTTGGAGAAAAACATATTTTATTCTATTTCCAAAAGCTCAGAGTGGGTAATATTTAACTACTCATCACCCAAGAATACAGAGGTACCTTGTATAAAGGAATTAATTCGTTCCAAATGAAATTCTGTTAAGCAAATTTTCCTTTATAGAAATTTCCCATATGAATGCACTGAAAGAGTAATCGCTAATCGCAATCATTTTTATGTTGAACAGATTCAACCCATAAGCAAATTTCCCCTATCTCCAGAATTTTTTATGTTGTACATATTTTATGTTATACAAACCGTTTGTTATACATACGAGGGTCCACTGTATATTTACTTTCAAGTGCCTCAGAATGAAAAATAAATCCTCACCGTTTTTGAAACACATCTCCTACATTTCCTCAGGCTTTTGCAGAAGAACAATGTGAAACAACAATTGATGACCTCCTTCTACCAGTCTACAATAGAAAGTGTCCTTACGTACTGCATTACAGTCTGGTATGCTGGTTTGACAGCCGCGGACAGAAAGACTTTACTGAGGGTAGTGAACACAGCACAAAACATCATGGGCTGTCCCCTGAGTCCACTGGATTATATCGCCAGGGACTGCTGTCTTAGGAGAGCAAGGAAAATCATCAGGGATGACTCACACACCACTTAGCACTTCTTTACTCTTCTACCCTTGAGTAGGAGATACAGAAGTATAGCAAGACTTACCAACAGGCTAAAAAAACAGTTTTTATCCGTGGGCTGTTCGACTGTTAAACGAGACATAATAACTTGTGATAGACTCGTGGGGCTGGCAAGTTGTGCAGCAAGCACACAGTGTGAAATCAGATTGAATGGCTTTTTAGTGGGATGGTGGGAGGGAGCTCAGCCAATTTCATTGTACACTGGTTGAACAATGACAATAAAGGTTATTATTTATTTATTATTATTATTTTAAAGAAAGGTTATGCTTAGGCATCTTCTAATCTTTTTCAGCCACTAAAAGTCTTGTGTTCTCTGAATCAAATCCACCCATTATCCCTTGCTACCCATTAAATAACTAGCCCTTTCCTAAATAATTGTTTATAAGCCATAAAATAGACTGTAATGTCTAAGTGGAAGAAAGACTGATTGCTAAAGGACCACCAGTAAGTGGTGGACACTTCTTGTAGAAGACGATGTTGTTCCCGAGAGTAGGACCCAAATTAATAATGTACCAAAAAACCCAGATATCAAGCAACATAAATGTGATTAACAGCTGTTCAATAGTGGAATGGGTTATCTCAAAAGTGGTGGATAATACTCCTTCCCTTAGATTTCAAACTGAAAGTTAGATGCCCATCCATCCGGAACTATTTAAACTTAGATTTTGTGCACTAGTAGGGAACTGAACAAATCAACTCTTGGGATTCCACCCAGTTATACAATCCTATGATTCCACTGCGAACAGGCATTGATGCCATTAAGAATTCCAGGATTTCCTCCTGGAAATATCCAAGATTGTAAGTTATAAAAATACCTAGCCTCCTTTAACCCACTTTGCTGAATTCTTCATTGGAAACAAAAGTTCCCATTTTCTCACCCCTCCTCTAGGGATATATCCTTAAAAATAAGCAGGACTTATCTCCAAAAATGCATCTATGGGAAAATTTTCCTGTTGAATCCAGCTGTAATCCTCAATAAGCAATGCTAATTTGAAATGCCTTTCCTATCTAGTACCCCTTTCCCTCCTGCCCTCACAAAAAATGCAGCAGGACAAGATGATGCCCTCTAGCCTCTCTTAGTAAGTAAGCAGATGCCATATTTCTTTGTGTTTTGGATACTTGCATTTCACTCTTACTTTCTTGCCCAGGCGGTCATTGCAAACTACTTCAATCATCCCGATCTGATGTCAACAGCAAGCTGTGCACAGAAAATGGGGTCTGGGTGGGTAAGGAGACCTCAAGCCTCCTGCCTCTGTAGGTACTGTTGAGAGAAGAAAATGGAAAAACTGTTTATGGAATCGTACCTTTTGCTACTCGATTGAGCGTAAAGCATGCTGTCAAAAGCAGGTCCAGCATCACACACAAGCTACATGGTGAGGGACACAAATAGGATGGTCAACCCCCACTACCAAAAGACACCCACAGCAATTGAGCTCTTCACATATATAGTGACAGCCACCACTAATTAAGCAAGCTGAAATGTCCTCTACATCTACATCGATATCATGATAATGATCATCATCATTACCATCAAGTCAATCCTGATTTCTGTGGACCCTTTTCGGGGTTTTCCACATGGAGAATGCTCAGAAGTGGTTGTCCCTTCCCTTCTTCTGACAGCATATGGAGACTGTGCAGCTTTCCCCCTGCCGCACAGGCTGGCTCTTCTGGGATACATAGCAGGAAAACGGACCCCCAACTTCCAGCTCCTCAAACAGAGACCTGAACCACTGAGCTATCCAGTCAGCTGAATAACCATGTGCCCTCAAGTTAATTCTCTTGCTTGCCAGACTCATCGATGGTTGTTTGCATATTGTGTTGGTTTTATTCTTTCACTGGTTGTCTCTCTATACTTTCTTATTCATAAGTTTGTTCTCCCCCCAGAGTTCCCTTTGGGAAAGCTGGAAAAGTTAATAAGTGCAATAATATAGTAGCCTCGTGGCGCAGTGATTAAATGCCTGTAATGCAGCCAAAACTGTGCTCACAACCTGGGGTTCAATCCCCGGTAGTAGACTCATGGTTGACTCAGCCTTCCATCCTTCCAAGGTCAGTAAAATGAGTATCCAGCTTGCTGGGAGAGGGAGGGCAATGTGTAGCCTGCATACTGTGAACTGCCCAGAGACTACTTGAAGTGGTATGGGGCGGTATATAAGCAGAACACTGTGCTTTCCTTTAGTAACTAACTAACTAACCAAATAAATAAATAAATACATTTATGGGGGGCCGTTAATGGTTTCCAAGGTAGGCAATACTCAGAGGTGGACAGGCACCTAATAAAGCCTTGGGGTGGGTGGTTTCCATCTGTTTTGCATCTGGCCAGTCTACGCAAAGGAAAGGGGTTGCAAAACACGCATTTTCCTCTCCCCCCCCCCACACACACATACGGTTCCCATAAGGGGGGGAGCCCTTTTCGCCTAATTCCGGGTCAATAAGAGAAGGTCGGCTGCCTCTTTACCTTCCGCACCCCTTCCCCCATTTGGGAACCAGAGCTCTTCCCTCCCTTTCCTCTGTGACCCCCCCCCAAACAGTAATTTTACTGCAACAAATACGCCCCACCCACACACCCCCTTTTCCGGATCAGGGGAAGGCGGGAGACCCTCACCTACCCCAGCAAAGGTTCCCAAAAGCCGGGAGGGGAGGGGGTGAGAGGAACCCCGAATCCACCGGGGCTCACGGGAGCGCCCACGACGACCACCGCCGGAAGTGTCGCTGCCCAGAGGGGGGGAAACAGGAAATGACCTCCCCGGAAGCGGAAGCCTGTCTCTGGCTTCCGTTCCTCCAAGGGGGGGTACAAAAAGGGAGGGACGGGGCGAGGGAGGGGCCCGAAAACGGCGGGGGGGGAGATGGAGGACTGCGAGGGGGGTTCGCGGTGGCCGCCGAAGGCGAGCCTCTCCGACCTCCCGGACTGCATTCTGCTCATGATCCTGGTGTGCCTGCCCCCACGTGACCGGCTGGGAGGGGCCAGGTAGGTGTTGTTGTTTTTTTAATGTCGTTATGGTACATTCCAGCCGACCAAACTCTCCCGCCATAAGCCCCCTTGGGCAGGCCACTGATGCAGGTGCCATAGGGGAACTTCCCTCTACAGGCACCCTCAGCCAATCGCAGCCTCCGGTGCCACTGACTGACATCCCCTCCAACCTATCAAGCTGTAACTCACTCTTCGCCTCCTCCCTCCTCCAGACCCAAGCCACTTGTGCCTTTTCCTTCACTGGCTCCTGGCGACCCCTGGGAAATGGCCGTTCGACACCCCCCCAAGGGGTCTTGACCCCCAGGCTGGGAATCACTGCCATAACTGATAGTACCTGTTCTGGTCCTTCTGGGATGATCTGAGATAACAGAGTACATCTGTACTCCACAATTGCAGCAGATTGGGGACTATTTCAGGCAGCTATGCCTTTGATCCTCTAGAACAGTGGTTCTCAACCGGTGGGTCCCCAGACGTTCCTGGACTGCAACTCCCAGAAATCCCTTTCAGCACAGTGAGTGGTAGAGCCTTCTGGGAGTTGAAGTCCAGGAACATTTGGGGACCCACAGGTTGAGAACCACTGCTCTAGAACAGTGATGGCAAACCTTTTAGAGACCGAGTGCCCAAACTGCAATTCAGAAACCACAAATTTTTCGCAAAGTGCCGATACAGCAATGTAACCTGAATATAGGTGGCTGTGAAGGGGCGATGTCGGGTGCCCACAGAAAGGACTTCGAGTGCCACCTTTGGCACCCATGCCATAGGTTTGCCAACACTGCTCTAGAATTCCCCCCCCCCCAAAAAAATGCTTTAAAAAGGCCTGGCTTTTTTGTTTTCTTTCCTGAGCTCATTTCTTAATGGGCTGCTCAAGCCTGACAGAGCCTGATCCTGCAGAAAACAAACTCACCAAAGCCGACAGGATTATTTAGAGCAGGGAAATGAAAGAAAACAGTGGGGGTGGAGAACTCAAGGAAAGACGGGGCCGTTCGTGCAAAAAAGCAAACCACTGAGGGGGAAAACAAGGTGAGTTCCATCCCAACCAGAACAGAAATGGTCACAATGGGTCAGCAGGGTGGGACCCAGAGACGTGTACACCCGCACTCACCTTAAAGGGAACCTTGTTCACCATTACAAGGGTTTCTGCTCATGTCCCCTTTCCAGAGGAGAAGGATTTGCTCATCTGATGTCTCCTTTTGGCAGGGTTTGCAAACGGTGGAATCGCTTGGTGCGGGAAAAGGTCCTGTGGAGACATGTGGACCTAATCCCCTACAAGGTATGGATGCTCACCTTCTGATTTCTGGTATTTTCTTTTGACCCCTGTTCACAGGGCAAAGCAGTTGAGGAGGGGAACAAACATTTCAATGCCAGTCAAAACATAGGCACTAGAACTGTTAAACTGAATGGAACACCAAAGCATTGTGGTCTGAGGGATAGACCCATAGCCTTTCAATGACCTGTATAAATCATGCATTTTTAAAAAAAAAAAAATAGCATCCATATGCTTATCCTGATTTTGTTGACCTGAGAGAAGTCTAGGTAGGAGACTTAGGTTCTTCCACAAGAGTTCTGTGGTATTGTCCTAAACCCACTAACTACACAGGTATGCCTCCTTTAGGTTATGCAACATAGCCTTGCATTCTTGTTTCCTCTTATGTTTTTACATGCTGTGTATTGCCACATGCTTCTCCTTCAGAAGTATTACAGGTGGCACCTTTAACATGAGGCTCCCAGTTTATAGCAGTCATAGAGCCAACTGAACAGCTGAGCACAACTCTGTCACTTTATGTCTGTGAAGATTCTCCGTCATCCAGGTGAGTTTATTTGGAAGTTGAATCATGGCAACTGCACTTCTTTCCTTGAGAGATTGAATTGTTTAGCTACTCATCCAAGCAGCAAGGTGAACTATAAAATGGAGGACTAACTTTCCTCAGACTGATGAAGCTGCTTGGATGAGTAGCAAAACGTTTAAATCTCTCAAGAAAAGAAGTCCAGTTGCCATAATTCAGCTTCCAGATCTGACACTTTATGTTTGCATGTGTAGGCTCCAAGTTTCGTAACCTTTTCTGTAGCTTGATCAGCAATCCAAACACACTGCAGCCCCCTTGAATTGAGGAGAGGATTTCTCCAGTCCCCTCTGTTTTATTTACCTCTCCAAAAGGTTTGGAGTAATTTATGATATTGGACAATGTTGGCTTACCTGGAAACAAACAAAGCACTCCTATCTTAATTTGGTATTGGATTATGAGGCCACGTTTAGGCAACAAACGAACATCGATGGAATTGTCACAAAACACTGGGAACTGTAATTCCTTTAGAGGGACAGGATTTTTCTAGCCAAGACATGTCAACACCCTCAATAAATTAATTACGACTGCAACGGTTCCTGGGGGAGCCAGAGCTCTTACTCATCCAGGGTGCGTAGGGCTATCATGCTAGCTAGGAAGTCTTTGGGAGCTATTGCTTTTATTTTTCCCACCAGAGGTCGCCCTGCCTTTCATCAGCCAGTGTGCTTCCCTAATGGCACTTTAGCCTTCAAACTCAACTCCCTCTTGCTTTATTGCCGTCACTCTCGTGGCTTTTACTCTGCCCACTTTTATTTTTTTCCTTTATGCTCAGATGTGTTCCAGGTCTCTTTGGCACCTATTGCGCAACTATCTCCGAGGCAGCCTGCGGACTTTGAAGGCACGGGGATACATTAATTCCGTTCAGAAGCGGGAAGTGTTCACCCCGGCGTTGATGCAAGCCCTGGGCAAGCAGTGTCCCAGCCTCCACCACCTGTGTTTGAAGGCAACAGACCTCCGCTCCCTCCCCTATGACTGTATCCCCTCTTCTCTCACCACCCTGGAGCTGAGCTATTGTGAGATCCCTTCGGGATGGTTTGAAGTGCCCGAAGGCTCTCAGCCCTTTCAGGCGTATCCAAAGATCGAGCATCTTGACATCAGGAACGTCCCTTCCTTCTCTGACCAGCACCTGTTCAACGTCTCTGCCCAAGGCACACTCAAGACTCTTGTCCTCTGCAGCACCTATCGGGTATCGGATGCAGGGCTCCAGCGTGCCGCATCCCACCTTGGAAAGCTGGAGCACCTCACCTTGCAGTTCTGTGGCATTGGTGATTCAGCCACGCGCATCATCGGGCGCCACATGAAAAACCTGCACACTTTAGTCCTGACTGGAAATTTCGAGATGACAACCGCTAGTCTGCTTTGCCTCAGCAGCTTGTCCCTCCTGGAGGACCTCTCCCTGGCGCATTGCAGGTCCTTTGCCCCGGAAAACATTCTGTCCCTTTGCCAAGCACTGCCCCGGCTAAGGCACCTCGATTTAAGCGGGATGCTGTTCAAAACTGAGACCATCCGCAAAATCCAGGCAGGTCTGCCAGGCTGCGTGGTGGACCAGCACTACCCCCCAACTTGCCCACTGGAAACCCCAACAATGAGCCCACGGACCCTGTTCAACACATTGAGGAGAAACCATCAAATGTAGAAACTCGATGCCCCTCAGAGGTGGGTGGTTTAACTCCTGTAGCACAGACCACATGACCAGTGTCATTCCTACTGGTTCCTTTTGACTGCAACATGAGTGGCAAGGGACGAAAGAAGACCAGGAACAGCTGCAGCAACCAACATTTAGGATGGCAGTCTCCTGTTTGCAGATCCAACCCCAAACAGTATCCCTCTGCTCTTATTGCAACTGCCTGTCTTTGTGCATCCCGTCCTTGCCTCTTGCTCCGTTGTCGGAATGACTCAATAATAATTATTCCTTTTTAAAAAATGGACAGGAAGATGGCTTTGACATACCTCTGTTTGTTTTATGTTTTTTTAAACAGCCTTTCTACCTGTGAGAGACGTGGCCTTTAATAACTGTCTGAAACCTTTCTTCTAAGATGGATTTTTCCCTTGTAAAGCTTCAGTATGTTTACATTAAAGAATTTTAAGACCCAGTTTCAAGAAATGATTGTGATTCGGGATAATATAAGGAAATACATTTTGCTTTAGCTTTTTAATAAAACTAAAGTGATATCACTCAAATGCAGGATTCATGGGATACCCTTCCCATTCAGATATTAAAACAAAGAAGCAGGACATCAGAGTTCTCACGAAATGCACTGGCTTTGGATATGAGGCCAGGGGACATAGCTTTGACGGTAACTATAGTTCTAGTTCATTAGGACTGACATTGGCCCCGGTCCCTTGTCCCTTTAAAAGCAGTTTAAATTACCAGATAAACTGTGTCTAAAAATGCCGTCCCCACGGCCACTGGTCTTTTTGGAAAAAAAAGAAAAGAAAAAGAAAGCCCAGTAATGCTCCCTTAAGCGAGGTTTCTATGGCTTACCCAGGAGGTAGGGAATTTTTTGCCTCGCTTTGAAAATCCAGCTTTTAAGGAGGCAGATGCCGTGGGACCACGCAGATGGTCCGTGTTTCTTTTTCTTTCTTTTTTCATAGCACCGACCGGCTGTTCCTGGGGCCGATTGGCACTGTTTTTTAAAATTTCTCTGCACCATCGGAGTAACAGGAAGCTTTATCGGGTCCTACAAGCATTAATTTCCCCCAGCCAAGTGGTCCGTTTTTTTAAAAAAAATGCTAGCGCCACCTGCTGGCCAAGGGGGCTGAACTGCACTTTAAAATAAAATTAAAAACAGCTTTTGACATGAGAACTCTTGTCCCACATATTAAATCACGTGATGGGATTAAGAGGAAAAGCCGGACCTTCAGAAGATCAGGATCGAAACCCAGGTGTGACCACGACCATTGTGGAGTTTGTATATTGGGTGTGTGTCCTATGTCGTCAAGCCGGGACCGTCTTAACGAGATCCCAATAGAGTTTCCAAGGTATGTGAGATAAATAAGGAGTGGTTTTGCCAGTTCCACTTCCCCCAGTGAAGTTTCCATGGCTGAGCAGGGATTCAAAACTAGTTCTACGGAGTCTTGATGTGTCACTCTGTCCACTAGAACACACTGGGAATATTGTTCATTTTGCATTTGGGGAAGCGTTGACCTTTCAGATATGTTAGACTACAACTGCCATAAGCCTTTCCATTGCCCAACGAGTAAGATCTCCAGGGGAGATGCCGTTCAAAACGCCTAGAGACCCTAAGGTTGCTCACTCATTCATGATTTCTGGTGTAACCTGGAGAAGGGATGAAAAATTGTGTGGGCCCCTTTTGTTTGTGGCCCTCTTATATGATGTGCCAGTGTAAGGACTTTCCCCCTCTAACTTGTTTTATTTTCCTTAAAAGATTTTGACCCCACCTTTTCCCTTAAAAGGACCCAAGGCAGCTTGCATCATTTAAAAAAAGTATTTAAAGTATGCAAATACTAAGAAGGATCAAAAATTCACCAAAGCACAACAGTTCATTCTTTAAAAATCCCATTCAGGCAGGCAGGCAGGCACTGCTTTAAGAGAAAAGTCTTAGAATCCAGCTGGAAAGTAATTAGGGTGTGTGTCACAGTGGGCAGATCAGATCTCTCAAGAAACAGATGTAGCTAGCAGGGCCAGATTTATGTATAGGCTAAGTAGGCAGAAGCCTAGGGCCTCGAAATCTTGGGGGGGGGCTCCACACCCCTTCCCCCCCCACCAGCGGGCAGCCTCCCCTCTCCCAAAATTGCAAACCCAAGACTTCATGTGAGAGCAGGGCAACTCGAGCTCAACAACTATGGGACTCAGGGCGGTTGGCTCCTTAAATGGCTAATATGGATTATTGGATGTGAGCCTGGGATTTGCTGCTGCTGGAATTCTTAGATGAGAAATTATACAGTAGTACCTTGGTTTACAAGCATAAATCATTCCAGAAACATGCTTGTAAACCAAAATAATCTTATATCAAAACAGATTTCTCCACAGGAACAAATGGAAACTTACCCAGTCTGTTTGGGGGCCTCTTGCCACTGCCTTTGCTCTCGTCGCTGTGGCTGCCAGGACCACGGCAGCTGGAGACCAATGCAACCGGGACCTCTGACAATGCCAAGCCAAGGGCAAAGGCCTGTAGCTGGGACCAGAGGCCACCAAATGGGCTACAGTGGCCTCCAGTCCTCATCGTGGCACTGGCAGAGGCCTCCGGACCTCAGCTGGGGCCTTCACTGGTGCAAAAGCAAGGGCCAAATGCTTGTGGTCGGGTCCAGAGGCCTCTGCCGGGGCTGCGGCTAAGGCTGGAGAACTCCATGGCAGAGACATTCACCGGCGCTGCAGCGAGGGATGAAGGCTTCCAGCCAGGTCCAGAGGCCTCCGCCAGTGCCGCGGCAAGGGCCAAAGTGTGGAGGAAGAGGAAGCAAGCCAGACCATGAGGGACGGTGGGATGCCCCTGGCCTGTGCTGCCATCACCCCCTTGCTGCTGCCTTCACTGTCACCCCCTTGCCAGGACGATGGCCGCAGGGGCGGAGGAGGTGGTGACGGCTCATAGGCAAAGCAAAATTGTATGAAACATTTTGCTCATCTTGCAGATGCTCATACACCAAGGTGCCCGCAAACCAAGATACTAGAGATGGGCACAAATCGAAAAAATGGTGTTTTGTTAAGGAGTTTGTTTCATTTCGTTTTTCGTGGATTTTTGAAAAAAAAATAGTTTTGTTGTTTCGTTAATTCGTTATTCGTTTTTACCCGCTTTTTTCCAGCGCCCACTGCGCGGCCCCTGGGGCCTGGTCGGAGCTGGAGGGTGCTTACGAACGGGTGTGGGACGAATAAAGAGGGGGAGTGGTGTCGGAGCTACGCTGCTCTGGCCGCCTAAACACGGCCTGCTTATCTCTCCTCCCGGGGCTGGGCTGAGGCCCGAGCCCGCCGCATTCCTCAATGGCACCGCCGAGGTGCATGCTCTCTCCATGCAGCTTGGTGCGAAAGGACCTCCGGACCAGCACCAGGTAGTAGACATCTCCCCCCTCCATTAATGAAACGAACCGAACCGAACTGAACCAATTTTTCTCGGTTCGGTTCGTGTTAAATTTGCCCCTTGGGTCGTTATTTGTTTCATTGCATGATGAAACGAATAACGAATAATGAAACAAAAGAAACCGTTTCGTGCCCATCTCTACAAGATATTACTGTAGTTAATTATTAACCTATGTTTTTGTATCATTTCCCAGCCTCCTAATTGCATGTGTCTTGGATAAAATTATTTTGAATCCTTTTGGCCATTTTGGGAGTTTATAAACTTTTGAAAATGTTCAGGTTGGGAAATGATTTTTTGTTTGTTTGTTCATATTTCTATACCGCTCCCTTAGTGCAAACTGCTGTGAGGATGCCGTGCTGTAGGGTTGGCTTGTTTAATGTGACAGAATATACTTTTTTCTTGTGTTTGCTTTAGTTTAGGTGGTGTGGTTTAGCTAAAATGTCCACCCACACGGGGAATTAGGGCAGAACTCCAAGGCAGGCGTACAAATCCAAGAGGCCTCTATGGCCTAAAAGTGCAGGAAAGCCAGGGCGCAGAGTCAGAAGATATAAATGCTCCCTCCACTCTGGGAGGGGGGGGGAGTCGTCCTCCAACCCTACGAGAGCAGATTGCCCTCAGGCAGAGAGAGAGAGATTTTGGGGAGCAAGAAAGGCAGCAGAGGGGAAGGATCCTTAAGGGATCCAGAACTACTTACAGAAGGCAGGAGGCCAGGCTACAGGTTGGTGACTGAACCGGATCCCGAAAAAGTCCAAAAATGTGCAAGTGCCAAACCCTTCAGGGGTAACCCAAAAGTTAAGGGTTTTCATCTCAAACTCCAGGGGGTCTCACTGCCCCTCTCAAGAAAGGAGATGGGGAAAATCAGTGAGTGGTGGCAGCTGCTGAAGAGTGAAAGAAGCCCATATTACACGTCCCGGGCAATATAAATTGTAAACTCAAGGTTGTTTTTTTTAAGAATACCATTACATCTTCATTTTCCTATCAATCAATGCTTATTACACAAAATATTTTATTGCAAAAGTTTTTCAGTGTTAAATTTTAACATGTATGCATTTTTTTTTCCAATCATGGTGGTATTTAATAATAATATATTGGGTCCTTTAGAGGAGAAATTGTGTATTGCAGAATTTTTAAATACCCATCATCATTCTTGGCTTCACATAATTTTGTTTATAATATTCTCCCAGTTTCTTCTAGTGGTGAGGATGGGGGGTTGGGAGGGGCTTCAGGAGTGGAGTAGCCTAGGGCCTCTCCTCGTCTAAATCTGGCCCTGGAAGCTGGCACACTAGTTTTAATAACTGTGAAAATGCACTCCCAGTTACTGCTGAGACCTGGGCATCCAGAAATAAATCTAGGAGCAACCCGAAGCTGTGCATTTCTAACTTGAA
This sequence comes from Phrynocephalus guinanensis, assembly GCA_037367245.1. Taxonomy (NCBI): domain Eukaryota; kingdom Metazoa; phylum Chordata; class Lepidosauria; order Squamata; family Agamidae; genus Phrynocephalus; species Phrynocephalus guinanensis. The sequence goes on from CM074734.1 coordinate 151,746,369, forward strand.
AACTCTAAAATGGCCATGCAGGGCTGATGAAAAATCTGAAACACATAACCTGCGAAGAAGCAATGTCTTGACAACCCAGGGTTCCCTTTATATTTGAATTTTAACACAGGTCCAAACTACCTTCAGCGTGAAAGTTCAAAATTATGTTAAGACTGCTCAACAGATGGCCATCCAGCCTCTGCTTAAAAACCTCCAAAGAAGGAGACTCCACCACCCTCTTTTCTGGCAGCATATTCCACTGCTAAACAGCACTAACCATCAGGAAGTTATTCCTAATGTTCAAATGGAATCTCTTTGAAACCATTGTCCCAAGTCCTAGTCTCTGTAGCCATGGAAAACAAACCAGTTCCCTCTTCAATATGACATCCTTTCAGGTATTTAAACATAGCTATCATATCCCCTCTCAACCTTCTTTTTGTAAAGCTAAACATTCCCAGTTCCCTAAGCCGCTCCTCGTAGGACATTTCTTCCAGACCTTTAACCTTCCTGGTCACCCTCCTCTGGACCCGCTCAAGATTATTAACGTCCTTTTTAAATTGTAGTGAGCAGAACTGGACACAGCACTCCAGGTGGGGCCTGACCAGAGCAGAATAGAGTGGTACTATTACTTCCCTTGAACAAGACACTATGCTTCTGTTGATGCAACCAAGAATCACATTGGCTTTCTTGGCCACCGCGTCACACTGCTGACTCATGCTCCATTTGTGGTCCACCCAGACTCCCAGACCTTGCTGATCTGTGCTGAAATACACAACTTTAACTGAATTGCAGCTTCACCCTCTTCCTGGGGAGCTGAATGCTCTCATCAGTACCCCCAATAACATCTAGACAGGGTTATTACAATACACTTATGCAGAGCTAATTTTGAAGACTTGTTCAGAAGCAATGATCACTGCAAAATACACCTGGTCATCGATCTAGATAATAGATAACATAGCTGGCCATAACATTAATGAACTGGAGGTCACTGAACGTAAACAATCAATAAGCTGGTTTTTGGGTTGGGTTGGGTTGGGGTTTTTTTGGGGGGGGGCAACTTAGCTCTGATAAACGTCCTTTAGAAAGCTTGCTACTTTTTGAACCGAAAGGGACATACTGAAAGTACTGTTGTGAAAAGAAAAACTGAAAACTTGATTTTACTGAATAACTCATTTAAAAAAAACTATACAAAAAAGTAATGCAAACAGCTAACAGCAGCATAAGTCTTTGGGCTCACTATACATATACATACTGTACACGTATCACGCTGCCCTTTCATCGGTCCCCAGACAAATCAGAAGCACTTCACACCTCCATCAGGAAGGCCACTGCTACCAACCCATACTTAATGGATGTTGGGAAGGGCTGCATAGGTGGGATTGTACACCCCAGGCCACTGTCCACCTAATGAGCCTATTCAGGCTAGGGTGGGGAAAACGAAGGTGAACAAGAAATTGGAAGCTTCAATACCAACTTTCCTCAGACTGACAAAGCTACTTGGATAGAGTAACAAAACATTTTTGATCACACAAGAAAAGAAACCCAATTGCCATGACTCAGCTCCCATATAAGCTCACATGGATGATTGAGAAACTTCACCGAACATCTCACTATATACAGTTAATTCAATTTCTCCTAATGAGTTTTCTGCTGTGATCTCTACGGAAACCACCATTGCTTAAATAGGAGAGGGAGCTCCATTTAAGCTGGTCTCTTGAAGAACTTATTGTGCCTACATCTGTAGTCCCTGCTTCTATAGGGTGTTGGTGTTATGCTCCAATCATTCAAAAGTTCCGAGTTAAAAGCACCAACATTCACTCCAAAAACTGATGTAGTGTAAATTGCCCACTTTGGGATGAAGTTCTGCTTTGCAAAAAGTCACAGGATAGGCAGAACTGCAGCACGAGTGAATGTGAGTTGTGGTTAATGGGGTCCCCCCCCCCCCGTGTTTGTTTTTTACTTGGGAAATACGTAAAACCAGCCATGGCCCATCATATCACAGTGGCTTAGAGCCATTGTGTAAGTTCATTTGATTTTATACCCCATCCATCTCGCATGAGGCCAGGGCACCTAACCATGTATCTCAAGTCTACTCTTACAAGCACCCACTAAAATCACAATTGGGTGGATCTGTATGCAGTGGTTGAATATTTTAGAGGCGGCTCTATTCCAGTCAGAGTGGAACGAAAGCAAATAAAACCGGACTGGGATCTGGACCCCCCAGAATTACCATTAACCAGTTCAGGAAGCAAACTCCCAAAATGACAAAGTCCCTGATTTTCGAAACGGTTTCAAAGCAGCAAGAACAGGCCACCCCTTGCCCGTTTGCTGGTTTCCAAGATGGATAGACGGATGAACAAATTCCTCAAATACGTTACAGGACTTACACAAGGTAGAACCACCCTCTTTTCATTTTCATTGTTGGCTTCCTCATGCGGGGCAAACAACTCCTCAGCGGAAGGATCCTCAGCTCTCTGTCAGTCTGGCCACTTCAACATAGGTCAACTTGGTAGCCCTCTCCATGGAGGTACAAAAACTAGTGAACAGAGATAGTGCCTCACTAAT